>RJWJ010005755.1:0-66381 GCA_004363605.1 Indri indri
GTCTTATCTTTTCAGCTTCTCTAGTGGAGATTCTCTACCTTCTGTTGAGATAATAAAATAGAGAAGGAATAAGAGGGTTAAGACTCCAAGGAGCCAAGAAGACTAGGTAAGGAGTGAGGCAAGTAGCTAAGAGGGAAATGTCATCCTATCAAGAGCAGCCTATGCAATGGTTCAAGCTGTCTTGAGAGTGCCAATCATTCCATGAAACTGGAATGTAGGGCGGGGAAGGTGGGGAAGAATATTGTTGGCTATGGTGGGAAAGCAAAGCAACTTGGCCAACATCACACATCTTGATGGGTGGTAGGACTGGAACTCAAACACGACCACTCTGGGCCATGCCCAGTTCCACCACCACAGGTCTCCACCTGGCAGTTCTCCTTGCTCCTTGCTGCTGGAGAATTAAACACTCAACCTGAAGGCAAAGGATTGAACATCCTGGGCCAGCATCATCATAAAACTCTATTAGAGCTGTTGTTCCATCCCCAGTTGAACGCTAAAACTTTTCCGTGAGATGCGAGTGTGGGGCCCAAGGAGATCCCAGAGTGCTCACCAGAAAGAAACTCTTGGTTCCACAGCGGCAGGTTTTGCAAAATGTTTAGTCCCACTTTTCAGATGCAAGCAAACCCTTGCCATATACCTATTCTAAGTCTAAAACCGAAACTTTTATTTCCTTTGTGGGAATAAGGAATGGTCCACGTGAGAATAAAATATGCTACTGACAAAAGGGAAGGAGAAGGAAAGACAGCCTAATTTGGCCATTGCTAAAAAAGCAAAACAAACAAACAAAAGCCTGGGGAGCAAGGCCCACAGCTGCCTCCCCAGGAAGTCCTATTAATGAGGACAATGGCAGGATTGTTCTCTCCTGCAGAAAGAAACCTTGCAGTCCCCAACCTGGGAGCCACTCACTGTCTGTTTCTATTTCTTTCTTGAAATACAATTTATTGGAAATTCTGCCAGATCTCCAGGGGGGGAAACAAAAGACTGGCAGTAAAATGAAACACCTAATTAATGGAGAGAACTGTTCCACTGTTGCCAGAGGACTTTCTGCAAGACTCCAGGCTCCTTGAAGAAAGGAGCTAAGGGAGGGGGACCCACACATCAACTGAGCACCTGTAACTATTGTACTGCTTAAGGTTACTGTGAAAGTTAGATGAATTAATTAATCAAAGTGCTTAGAAAAGTACACATGGTGTTATATAAGTATCACCACTATGTTAGGTAATCCATTGTTCCACACATTATCCTTGCAACAACTCTGGGTTAGGGCTCATTACACCCAATTCACAGGGAGTAAAACTGAAGAGCAGGAGAGTTAAGCAGTCGCTTACCGAAGCTTTATACAGCTGTAGCACAGTGGAACCAGGACTAAAATCCATAGCTCTACAATTTTAGACCTGAGACATTTCCAAAATGTCACACCGCTCCCTTCCCCTAGGATGAAAGGGCTTTCTCATCATTTTGTCCATTTGCAGCCTCAGAAGTGTCACCATCGTTCTTGGTTTGCTCAGGGCCCATGGTCTCCTGCCTCTGTGCTGGTGAACAAATATAGGTCAGGTCTTGGGGACTAAGGGGAGAGAGCCCAGGGACAAGCAAACCTTGGCGGACAGTATCTGGACAGTTACGATCAAGAGAGAGGAGAGTATTAACAAAAGAGGGGTGGATGTGAGAAAAGGGAGTCAGAAAGAAAAAGATGAGAGAGGAAGAAAATAGCCCCATTTGCATTTTTGCATTTATCTGTTTGTTTATTTGTATCCTGCCTTGATTTTAAGGGATTATACAGCAGGATAACTTTGAGTTCCACTCAGAACAGCAAGTTTCCAATGAGTCTCCTTGAAGTCTCACCCAGGTGACTTTTTCAACTTTGATTTATCGGTTTTCAAAACAATATAAGGCCTTGGCAACCAGCCTTCTTCTCCCTCTACCACCTGCCTTCTTTCTGCAGAAACCATAAAGTAAAGCGTCTAGCAAAATGCATGATACATAGTAGGTATTCAAAGCTGTAAGATGGCTGCAGAGCCAGCAGGTCGCCCCAGACAGTTCCCAGTGGATTTATTAAACTTCCAATCTGCCTCCCTGGGGTTTGAGCAGATGCGTTTGTGCAACCCCTTCCCTGCCTTCCTCTCCATACCCCCAGGAAGTCCTCTCCTCAGCCAAGATGGCAGGGGCTGCGGGCTTGTTGCATTTGCGTGTGTGTTTGTGTGTATATGACTGTCTTCCCGCAGAGGAGCCAGCATATGAAGTCCCACCCTCACCCCCCAGTCCTAAATTGAAACAAGCTGGCTGCAATTGTGAGTGAGCACAGCTCACACCAGCTGGACCCTGCTCACAGCTTTAGAAAATGCTGTTTCATGTTCAGATGCAAATGACTGTTTCCTCTCTAGAGCATGCCCTGGACTGTGTTCCAATCTGAACTGGGAGGAGAGAGGAGCGGGGGCTCTGGAAAAACATTTGGCCCAGGCTGTCAGGATGAATTATGCTGCCCTGAAGCTTTCCTTGAATTCAGAGAGTGGTCAGTGCTCTGTGAGAGGTGCAGAGAGCAGGAGAAGAGTTATGTTCCCCAGAGTCCCCAAGCAGCTGTTCCTGTCCCCCATCCCCACCGCCAACCTCGAGAACCAGCACTCGTGGCCTGATCCTACAGGATTGCCGATGCCTCTGAATGGGTTCTCCTGCCTCCAGGAATGCCCTCTCCAATCTATCCCAAATGCATGCTGTCGGAGGGATTCAATCTCTATTTGTTCAGGAATTAGTTATTAGATACCTACTCTGGGCCAGATACTGTTGTAGGGACAGGGGATACAGCAGGACCCACATGGGGTGGGGGCAGGGGGGAACTGTCCTTAGGAATCTTACATCCTAACGATCCTTCTCAAGCACAGTTCTCAGCATGTCACTCCTCTGCTCTCACTCAGAAGTCCTCAATGGCTCCCTATAGCCAACTGAATACGAACTAGACTTCTTAATACAGGCTAAGCCCTCCAGGCTCAGGCCTGAATCTGCACGTACAGTCTTAAGGTTTCATTCTTTACTGTTTATGATCTAGTCATGAGCCTTTTGGAAATCTCCCCACCCTGCTAGGTGCAGCTCCAGTGCCACCTCCTTGGAACCATCGGGATTCCTCCTTCCTGTGTTCTCACCACACTATCCCAGAAACTTACAGTGAGGGCAAATGACAGAGATTATCCAAAAATCAAATTTACTTTTCAACAGTCCCATCCCCCAGTCCTCATTCTGTGTTAGAACGAATTAATCCATATTGTGGTAAACGTGATTCATCCTCCGTGATGTGAGGTTTAACTAGAATTTATCGAGGGCCTAACATGTGCCAAGGACTATGTTACACGCTTTCATTTATTTTATTTCTTCCCATCCCCTATGTCTCCTATGTGCATGTAAGAAAACCAGACTCAGAGAAGTGAGGTAGTTTACCCTAGGTCACACAGCTAGGAGGTAACGGACTACCGATTCAAAGCCAGGTCTAGCAGGCTCCCCTTGCTCATTCCTGGAGCCATCTCTCCCCACCTGGAGCACACAAATCCTGTAGTGCACAGTGGTGTACCGGGGGTGCCTCTGCAAAGTTACAAGATAAACACTGCACATTTACCTGGGGCATCCTTTCCACACGCTGGCAAGCCATTTAAATATGATTTGATGTCAAGAATAGCTACATTAAAACAAAGCCAGCTGTTGCATATTATGGAGTGGAATTTTAAGATTGCATGAAGTTTAGAGATGAAATGCAAGCCTTCCAATCCATTTTGCACCAGAGGAGGGCTGCTTTGGGCTGTGCTCCAGGCCTCTCAGCTGGTACCCATTCAGTCTCCCGTGTCATGAGGGTGACTTGCATAAAAAGTCTTTAACTATTGTAATTTCTTACTGAGCTGTGTATACTCTTCCCTTCCTAAGAGCTGAACCTTGCATGTGACAGGTGACTGATGCCTTCGACTGCATGATGTGTTAAGGATGTGTTGATTCCTCTTCTCTTGTGTCATCTTCAGTTCTATAGGGGCCTTAGCTGCCCTACCTTAAAGAAAACCATAGCAGCACAATTCACAATTGCAAAGATGTGGAAACAACCCAAGGGCCCATCAGTACATGAGTGGACTAATAAAATATGGTATATGTATACCATGGTACTACTCACTCACAAAAAACAATGCTCATCTAGCAGCTCTGGTATTATCCCGCATGGAGCTGGAGTGCATTCTACTAAGTGAAGTATCACAAGAATGAAAAACAAGCACCACATGTACTCACCATCAAATTGTTACTAATTGATCAACGCTTATGTGCACATAGGGAAGTAACATTCATCAGCTGTCGGGCAGGTGGGAGGGAGGAGGAGGGGATGGGTAAATTCACACCTAATGGGTGCGATACACACAGTCTGGGAGGGGCACGCTTGTAGCTCTGACATGGGCAGTGCAAATACAATAGATGTAACCCAAATATTTGTACCCCTGTAAAAATTTTGAAATAAAAAAAAGAAAAGAAAAGCATAGTGGTAGAATGTCAGTCATTGTGTCAAACGACAGAGAGGTTTATGTTGTCGAGGTGTGAAGGGAAGAGATCTCCATGTTCCTCAAATGACTCTATTCCATGTAATTTAGCACTGATTCTAGCTGGTATTGACTACAGGCAAGGCTGGGTTTCCTGAGCACAAATAAGCTCTGGAGACCATGTGTTTTTGGTTTTATTTTAATTATCTGGCAGAAACAACTCAAATATAATACATAGCACATGAGCCACCACACCCCTCATCTCCCTGCCTCCCATGGCCTTGGCAACTTGGCTAATTAGTCACAAACCTCATTTCTTCTAGAGCCCAGACTTAACTTTAGGTTCCTTCTCAACAGAGCAGTCAGGCAGCCACTAAAAACGGGACAACGTTGGCACAAGAACAAGTTTCTCTCCCTTCCCCGATCTGGAGCACAGTCCTTGAGTGAAGGGGACAATGTCCATTCTCCCCAGGTCAGTTCAGCAAACACTGAGTACCTGCTTTACATATGCCCACGTGGCACCCGAGAGCTGACTCTAAAGAGAAATCTGAGCATGTGATCTCCTCTATAAAACCCTTTCGGGGTTCACATTCCCTACGGGATAAAATCAGCATCGTTTCCTAATATTTCGTGTCCCCCATGATCGGTCCCAGCCAGACAGGCTCTTCTCGAGGCACGTCCACACGTCAGCCTGCGCTCCAGCCACCAGCCATCTCCATCTGGCCATCGTGCTTCTCTGCCGTTGCACACCTGCTGTCCTGGCCTGGAGCAACTTCCTCCCTCTCTCGTCGGGACCAGTGGTTCTCAAACTCAAGGGTGCACTGGAAACCTGGTTAAAACGCGGATTGCTGGTTCCCCGTACCCAGAGTTTCTGATTCAGTAGGTCTGGGGTGGGCCCCAAGAATTTGCCTTTCTTACAATTTCCCGGGTGATGCTGGTGCTACTGGTTTGGCGAACACACTTCGAAAACTGTGGCTCTAGATAACTCTGGCCTGCCTTTCAAGCTCAACTCAGGCTTCATTTCCTCCAGTAAGCCCACTCTGAGCAGCTGTCTCCCACATTGTGTTAGATGCCTCTTCTGGGCCCCCACATTCCGTCGTTTTCTCTGTCCTAGCACATAAAGGATTATGTAGAAATTACCTGTCAATTTAAGCTCTGTGAGGACTGCAGCTCAACCATGTGTTATTCATCCCCATATCTGTAATACCGCACAAGTGCCTAGGACATAGTAGAGGTTCATTAAATGTTGTTAAATGAATGCAAACCCACATGTAAGCACAGAGCAAATGGAACCAAATTTTAAGGAAATGCATGACGTAATGAAGAGAAATATTATCACTGTGTGCACATCTCCCTTACCTAGAATACTGCCCCAGTCTCCTCCCGGGTCTCCAGGTCTTTAGTCTGAACACTCCACTTCTACTCCCCACACTAACTCTGCCACACTATTGCTTAAAACTCTTCCATGATCCCATGTGGCCATCAGGAAAAAGGCCAAATTTCTCATCCCAGCATTCAAAGCCCCTGGTGTGGGCCCCAACATAATTTCCAACCTTGCTTCTCATACACACTGCATTCTTAATAATCCCGAACTGATTTATGCCCCTGTGCTAGTTCTTCCACAAAGAATGTCCTTCATCCTTTTCTTCCTGGAAAACTTCTACTTATGCTTCAAGCTCCAGATCAAACATCACCATCTCCAAGAAGCCTTCCCTGATTATTCCAGGCTGCTGACTTATAGCATGCCGTACTTCCCTTTGTTATAACACTGAGACAAGTAAACAACCCTCTCTCTTACCCAGGAAGCTCTCCCTACCAGACTGTCTGTGTTCCTAAAAGACTGTGGTTCACGTCTATTTCTCTGGCCCCTACCAGAGAGCCTGGTCTATAGGAGGTGCTCAGTGATTGTTTTCAGTCTGACTTCTACCCTGAGGAATATTACTATAAAGGCAAACTTGGGTTTTATGAGCTCTAACCTCCTTAAAAATTCCTTTACAATCTGTACCTCAAAAAGACCATTTCACTTATACTAAAACTAGGGCAAATCTCATTACAACCCCCCCCCCAAAAAAAGCAAAAAAATAAAACCTGCTCCCTGCTTGTCCAATCCACAAGCCCAATAAGAGCCCTGGCTCCTTTTCGGGGGACCAAAATGTGCTTACATAACCAAATCATCAGAAGAAGAAAATATGGTGAAATCTGCCTAACAAATGGGGCGGTCTCAGTGTCTTCACACAGACGTGGGTGAAGAGCAGAAATTCAAGAGGCCTTTGCAGACACTCACTTTGCACAAGCATCCTGTAATGAGAGTCCAAGACACAGGGAGACAGGCACGGCAACACAGAGGCCAGGAAAGAGACAGAAGAGAAACAGAGAGAGAAGCAAAAGACAGATGAAAACATGAGAGATGTTAAGAAGAAAAAAGAAAGACAAAGAGGTGCGGTGGCTCACGCCTGTAATCCCAGCACTTTGGGAGGCCGAGGTGGGAAGATCATTGCCCAGGAGTTTGAGGCTGCAGTGAGCTATGATCACGCCACTGCACTCCAGCCTGGGTGAGAGAGCAAGACCCTGTCTCTGGGGAAAAAAAAAAGAAAAGAAAAGAAAAGAAAGAAAGACAAAGACAGCAAATATAGCAAGAGATAAAAGAAGACAAAAATAGAGAAAGAGGTGAAGAGATATAAAAAAAAAGAATGATAGAGAAGGAAAAGAGAGATATTGACCAAAACAAAAAAAACAAAAAAAGATACATACAAATACGCCTATGATGTAAGTAGGTAGGAGACACAATGTGAAACACACTAAAGACAGACAGACATGGGCAGCCCACGTCGCTGAGCTGCTCTACTGCGGTAACTGGCTCGCGGCAGAGACTAAGGAATGTTTTTGAGTGAACGTGGAGTGAAGATGGACAGGAAGACACACACAGACGGACGGGATGGAGCAGGATGGAGCTCAGATTTGGTACCTGCTGTTTTCTCACTACGTACTCTACAAGCAATGGAAAAATAATGAATCAGCCAAGAGCACGCACAAACAAGAGATCTCCAATTTCAGCAGTGGCCTTCAAAACCTTAAGAGCTCATCAGGAACACGACGTCTTCCAGCCCACCAAGGGCTGGGCTAACTCTGGGAAGAAGCTGAACAGATCGTAAAAATCTTTTCTAAGATCAACACAGTAATAAGCTGTTTATTCCATCTTTGATTGGCTCCATGGGGCAGGACAAAGCACACTGCATGGGGAGTCTGCCTGCTTTCTGATCCGGGCCTTATCACTGACTCACTCATGCATCCCCTTGGCAGCTCACTGTCCTTGACCAGGCCCCAGGATTCCCAATTTTAAAATAAGGCAATTGGATCTGATCATTTTTTCCACCTTTTTTTTTAAGTAAAATATTTTTTTTCTTAACAAAATCATGGGCAGAAGTCCAATATATAAAACCGATTAAAAATTAAAAATGGAATTTCTGTGGTTCAAGTTAGATGGGAGCTCAGAGCTGTGCTCACTCAGCCTGCCCTGCCCGTGAAGATAGCTCCACCCATCTAGAGCACCACGGTGCCAAGGAACACAGTGAGAAATCACCGAACCCTGAAGTTCGAAAGGGGTCTAACATCCACTGTGTCTCTATTCTGCACAACCCAGACCTCTATTGCTCAAAAGGCCTCAATGGCTCGCGTGCCCGGCACCAACCTTCGTCCCGAGGGAGTGGGGACCCTGCCATGGGCCTGCAGATGAGAGAGAGGCCCTGCGTATTACAAACATACACACAAAATAAACTCTTTAAAGAGCACATGGGCACCTCTGTCACTGAAGGCTGGGGCCCCGCACACAGTGCAACCTGTCACTAACAGCCCTTCTCCTGGCTAAGCTGTTCAGACCCCAGGAAGAAGCTTCCCTTTCTCTTTCCCTACATCCTAGAATCAAATGACCACTAGGTCCAAGTGCCGTGACAGATTGTGCTGCCACCATCAGAGACAACCCTGCTTCTCCGAGTGGAGAGAATTGAGATGTGGAAGAGCCTGGGCAGGAGAAAAGACAGCACGAATACGACAGATTGTTGCACAGCAGAACACTGCTTCCCAGTAGCATGGAGAGTCCACTTCCTTACTTCTTTTTTAACATTCCAATTCATAATTCCAAATGTATTTACAAATAAGTACAACGTGCACAGTGGCAAGAAATGCTATGTAATATTAAACAATTCAATTGCTTAGAAATTTGTGTATGATTAGGTCTAGATGAAATGTGAATGAAGTGTGGTAATGACTTTATAAAAGGGTGACTAGCCATTGAGTGTTAGAATTTTTACTAGTTTTATTTTTATAATAATATTTAAATGTTCTTATTAATTTTTTTAAAATTACATAAAATGTCTGCTTTATTTAAATATTTTAAAAATTTTGATATTCATTTAGAATACTTTATATTTTGCCTTTTGATTTGAGTATTTTATAAAAATAACTTTGAAAAACATGAAGAAAAGCAATGATTTTTATATTTATTGATGAAATATTAAATTATATATGCTTTGAATATAATTACATTTTATTTTAATCTTTTAGACTAAATCATTGACAATGAGTAAAATCTAGATCAGGATAGAAATAGAAAATATAAGGTGAAATCCAGAAACAGTAAAAGACTAAAAAGAACAATGAAATAGAAAAACTTAAAGAGATTGTCTTCCAAAATAAATACATATATACATATATATATATATATATATATATTTGAAACAGTGAAAGTAGGCAGACTTCATTTGCATGCAAAACAAAAACAAAAAACAAACAAAAAGAAACTCTTGTAATTCCTGTAACTAAACTTAAGGTTAAAAAATAGCAAACGTTTTTATAGCACCTAAAAAGGCAAGTAATTTTGGATATTGGCATGATGTTTCAAAGGTAATGCTATATGTCTAATATTTAGCAAAGTATAATGAATGTTACCTTACCTGGTACTAAAAGCGCAGTATTTATAGACCAGAATGGAGAATTTTTAAGTTTAGTTCAAATGATTTTGATGTTTGGTGCTACAAGAGCAGAACATGTAAAATTGATTTTAAAAGTAATAAGACAAATGATTACTCTCTAGGATGAAGAATTTGAAATGAAATTTTGAATTTAATGGGGGGAAAAGAGAGGAAAAATATTTACATTTTTAAAAAGGATGTTAAATAATGTTAATATTATGATATTAAATAATTTTTCCTCAGTTCAACTAGTTGTAGCAGGTATAAAAGTCACGTTGAACAACTAGAAAACAAGTTGAAATTAATGAGTATTAGATTCGTGTCACCATTCTTGTGAAAAATATAGGCTTTGACTTCACTGAAGAACTGAAAAACTCAACTTCGTTAGTTTTAATCAATTTATCACTGATTGAAAAGATAGTTGAAGGTAAACATAGGGCAAAGAAGCTAACACTGTGGGTAGAGGAAAGCACACACAGCCAGAATCCAGAAGTATTCCTTATGGTTGCACAGCGCACATTAATTAATTTGCTACTAGAAGACTTGGCCTCAATTGTGCTAATACAAATGTCATTCTTTGAAGCAATTCAATGGTATATTCAAATTTTCAAGATGTGCTCAAAGTTATGAAATACATACCATATTTGACCTGCCAACTCTCTCAGACACCAACAGGAATGCCAACTAAATGCATTCCAGTCATTAGATTTAACTTATTTTCATTTTTAATTCAATTTTATAAGGATATAACTTACTCTAAAATGCACCTGTTTCAGGTATGCAGCTGAGTTGTGACTAATGTACACACCAGTGTAACCACCACAATCAAGACATAAGAATTTCCATCACCCAGAAAGTTGCCAAGATGCCTTCGCTGTCAGCCCTGCCTCCCACCCCATCTCCCGGCCCTCAGCAACCACTGCTCTGCTTCATGTCGCTACGGACTGTCACGACTGCTCTTGAATTCCAAAGAAGGGGAATCATATAGTGTGTACCCTTTGCGTCTGGCTTCTTTCACTCAGTGTTTCTTCTTAGGTTCAGTTTTTGAGATTTATCCATATTGTTGCATGTATTAGTAATTTGTTTCTTTTTATTTCTGGATACTATTTCATCGCATGGATATACCACAATTTGCTTATCCATTCACCTGCTTATGAACATTTAAGTTGCTTCCAGTTTGGGACTATTGTGAATAAAAATGCTATGAACATTTGTCCACATGTATATATTAATATATGTTCATTCTTCTTGGACAAATGCCTGGGAGTGGTTGTACGGTTAGTGTGTTACTAACTTTATAAGAAACTGCCAAACTCTTTGTATCATTTTACATTCCCACCAGCAGTCTGGAGACTTTCAGTTGTTCCACACCTCACCAACTCTTAGTATGGTCAGTTTTTTCAATGTTAGCCATTCTGGTTGGTGCTTAATAGAATTACATTGTGATTTTAATTCTATTTTCCTTCTGACTAATGATATTGGGCATATTTTGATGTGCTTATTGGCCCATTGTTTATCTTCCTTTGTGTACTATCTGTTTAAATCTTTCACTTGTTTTTTATTGAATTGTTTGTCTTATTTTATTGCTGAAGTTTTTTTATGTATTCTTGATACTAATCTTTATAAGATGTATCTATTATAAATACTTTCCTCCAGACTGTGGCATGAGTTTTTGTTTTCTTAACATTTTACTTTGGAGAGCAGAAGTTTTTACTTTTAATGAAACAAAATGTATTGACTGCTTTCTTTTATAACTTATGGTTCTATGTCCTATCTAAGAAATTTTATTTTATTTCCAAGATCATAATTTTTGTATAGTTTTGGCTTTCCCGTTTAGATCTATGATCAATTTCTAGTTAATTTTTGTGTGGTGTGAAGTAAGAGTCAAGGCTCATATTTTTTCAAATGAGTATACAGTTCCAACACAATTTGTTGTGAACACTATCCTTTCCCCATTGGATTGCCTTAGCACCTTGGTCAAAAAGCAGTTGACCCTACTTTTGTTGGTTTCTTTCTGGACTCCACTGCGTTTCATTAATCTCTATGTCTGTCTTTACACCACTACCCCTCTGTCTTGATTACTGTGGTTTTATAGTAAATCTTGACATTAGGTAGTGTAAGTCTTTCAATACTGTTCTTTTTCAAAAGTGTTTTGGCTATTTTAGGTCCTTTGTGGTTCCATGTAAATTTTAGAATCGTTTGTCAATTTCTATAAAAAGGCTTCTGGGATTTTTATTGGGATTTCATTGTATCTATAAATTAATTTGGGAGAAAAATTACATCTTTAAAATATTGTCTTCTGATTCTTGAGTATCACACCACTAATTTAAGTCTCAATTTCTCTCACTAATGATTTGTTGTTTTCACATTTCTTAGTAAACTTACACTATTTTATATTTTTTGATATTAACTTTACATTGTGTTAATTTTATTTTCCAATTATTCCTTGCTCTATAGAGAAGTGCAATTGACTTTAGTCAATTATTAATTGACCAGATATTAAATTTGTATCTAATAGCCTTGCCAAATTCATTTAGTTCTAGCAGCTTTTTATAGTTTCCTTCAGATTTTCTGCATATACGATCACGTCATCTGCAAATAAAGACAATTTTACTTCTTCCTTTCCAAGTAACTTGTTCCCCTTGCTTTATTGACTGTCTATGATCTCTAGTATATGACTGAGTAGAACTGGTGAAAACAGACATCCTCGAATGTAGAGGAAAAGCATTCATTCTCAACACGAAGTATGAGGTCAATTGTAGGTTTTATTGTAAATCAGGTTAGGGAAGTTTTCTGTTATTCCTACTTTGCTGAGGAATTTTATCATGAATGGGTATTTAATGTTATCAAATGCTTTTTCTCTATCTATTGAGATGATCGCATTGTTTTCTCTTTTATTCTATGAATATCATTTTATTACATAACTGAATTTCAAATGGTAAGCCAAAATTATATTCCTGAGATAAACACAGGATATTGCTTGAAATGATTTGCTGATGTTTTGCTGGTATTTGCACCTATGTTTATGAAGGATATTATTCTTAGATTTTCTTTTCTTTTAATATCTATGTCTACTTTTTGGATCAGGGTAATGTTAGCCTCATAAAATGAGTTGGAGAGTATTTCCTCTTCCTCTAAAAAGATTTTGTCTAGAACTGATATGATTTCTTTCTTAAACATTTGGTAGAATTCACCAGTGAAGCCATCTGGGCATTAAGACATTTTTGTTTTGTTTTGTTTTATTTTGCTGGGAAATTTATTTTTAACTTTTTATTTTGTGATAATTTTAGGCTTCCAGAATGTTTGCAAAAAATAGTACAGAGTTCCCATATATCCTTCACCCAGCATCTCCTAAAGTTAGTATCTCACATAACCTTAGTATAATTATCAAAATTAGAAAAAAAAAAAAAACCACTGGTATCATACTGTTAATTAAACTTGGATTTACTTGGATTCACCAGTATTTTTCACTAACACCCTTTTTACATTCCAGAATCTAATCTAGGCTGCCACATTTTATTCAGTGGTCATATCTTCAGAGTCTCATCCCATCTGTGACAGTTCCTCAGCCTTTCCTTGTCTTTCATTAATCATGACCTAGAGACTTTAACAAGTACTGGTCAATTATTCTGCAGAATGGCTCTTATTTTGGGTTTGTGGAATGTTTCATGATTAGATTGAAGTTATGCATTATTGGGAAGAAAATCTCAAAGGGGATGCGCCCTTCTCAGTACATCATATCAGGGGATACATGGTATTGATATGCTTTATTGGGGATGTTAACCTTGATTACTTCGTTAAGGTGCAATCAGCCATGCTTCTCTACCATAAAGTTTCTATTTTTTCCTTTATAATTAATAAATACTTATTTGGGGGGAAATACTTTGAGATAGTACCAATATCCCGTTCTTCTTTAAACTTTAACATTTTATGATTCAGTTAATCTCACCTGCAGAAATTCTTACTGTCCTTACATAATACATCCTTTTTCCCCTTTTGCTTTTAGGATTTTCTCTTTATCACTGGATCACTGATTTTCAGCAATTTGATTATGTCTCAGTAGGGGGGGAGTGTGTGTCTGTGTGTGTGTGTCCTGCTTGGAATTCATGGAGTTTCTTGGATTTGTGAATTTATAGTTTTTTTATTATATTTAGTAAACTTGTCAACCATCATTTCTTCAAATATTCCCTCTATTCTTTCCCAATATCTTTCCTGGGACTTCAACGACACTGATATTAGACTGCTGTTAAGTCGCAAAGGTTACTGAGGCTCTGTGCTTTCCTTTTAAGCTGTTTTATTCTCTCTGTCTGTGCTTCAGTGTTATAGACTGAATTGTGTCCCCCTAAAAATCCTATGTTGAAGTCCTAACCCCCGATATGACCACGGTCACATTTTTCTTGGCAATAGGACCTTTAGGGAAGAAATTAAGATTAAAGGAGCTCATACGTGTCAAACCCTAAACACCGGAGCTCTCTTTGTGCCTGTGCACGAACATGGAAGAGCGGATGTGACGACACAGTGGGAAAGCCGCCATCTAAAAGCCAGGAAAAGTCATCTCACCAGAAACTAACACTGACAGCACCTGGATCTTGTACCTCTAACCTCCAGACTGTGAGAAGATAAATTTCTGTTGTTTAAGCCACCCATGATTCAGCCTACTACATATATACACACCCCAATCCTTATTCAAACCACCGTCGAAATGGTTTCAGTCCTTTTCCCCCAACTCAAAGTCTGGAGCAAAATCTTCTTGACCCAATGCAAATTTTATTCATGTCCCACCCCAGAATTAGCAACTCCCAGAATGACTGACAATGGAATCAGTTTCTCTCTTCAAAAGAAATCTCTACCCTGCCCACGAATATGGCCTTGCCTCCTTAGTCCCAATAACAAAGTAGCAAAATAACTTCACTTTGTATAACCAAACTTTGGGAAATGTATGAGTCTTATTCCTGTTTACTGTGTTATAATTCTATATTACAAAAGCCATTTAATTTTTCTAAATTTTCTTTCTCCTATAAATACCCTAGTGTACCACTAGATACAGCAATCTTGCACACTCCCCTCACCTCCTCACTGGCCTCGTGTAGCAGGCGCTGAACAGATGCTTGTTAACTCGAATGCATTATGCAAATTGGAGGGTCTTTGGAAATAAAGGATGGAAATCTCCTTTCTAAAGCCATACTCCATCCTATTGGACGGTCATAAAAACTACATTTGGGAACGGAGTGGATGGGAGGAAGGAGAGCTGGGCTCTCTAACCACAGCTTTGCCATTAATTGATGGTGCAGCCAGAGAGGCCTCCCTTCACCTCCTGGGCCTGCTCTTCCTCACTGGTCACCTGTGGGTACAAATACCAATTGCTTAGGAATCTTAGGGAGTTTGCAATAACCAGGTGGATGAAAGGGCTGCGTACAATACAAAGAGCTATATAAATACATTTTCCTTAGTAATAACCCTATGCAATGGATATTATCATCACCAAGCTTAAAAAGAGGTTAAGTGATATGCTGCCCAAAATCACTCTGCTAGCAAGTGGCAGAGCCAAGATTCAAACCCAGAATCAAGTTTTTTATTGTTTTTTTTTTTTGAGACAGAGTCTCACTCTCTTGCCCGGGGTGAGTGCCATGGCGTCAGCCTAGCTCACAGCAACCTCAAACTCCTGGGCTGAGCAATCCTTCTGCCTCAGCCTCCCAAGTAGCTGGGACTACAGGCATGTACCACCATGCCCGGCTAATTTTTTTCTACATATATTTTTAGCTGTCCAATTAATTTCTTTCTATTTTTGGTAGAGACGGGGTCTCACTCTTGCTCAGGCTGGTCTCAAACTCCTGAGCTCAGGACGATCCGCCCGCCTCGGCCTCCCAGAGTGCTAGGATTACAGGTGTGAGCCACCGCGCCCGGCCCAGAATTAAGTTTTGATTCTGCCCTCAGCAGCAAAACATCACTGATAACCTTTCAGTATCTGGGAGCCAAAAACAGGCACACTTTTTCCTTTCATTATAGGAAGATTCTGCTACTTTTACTCTGCTATGTGTAACCTGAATGCTGAGCATACTCTGTGAAATGTAAGAAAAAAACAGGCTATGAATGAGGGCCTGCAAGAACACACAATTTTTAAGATTTGTTTTCCATTCACAGATCCTTTTTGGCCTACTTCCCAATTTCCACATATTCATTCCAAAAATATTTTTATTTTTGGATATAATACAATAATTAGTATTATTTTAACAATAGCCATTATTTACTGAACAGTTACTCCATGCCAGGCACTGTGATCTATAGGCCCCAGAGCAACAGAGAAAAAAAAAAACATGATTTAACTGAATTTTTTAAGGATAGAGACTAAATGTTAGGCTGTCAGAAAATAAGTTAAAGAAAGCATAACTCCTCTAGAAAATAAAGGCCTTGCTATGTGCTGGGTGTTTTGTACTCTTCACGAGGGGCACCAGATAGATTTTTCAGGATGGGGCTGTGGTTGGGGCAAAGGTTTATAAGCAATAATTCCCTCATTTAAAGGAAAGGAGAGAGTAGTTTGTACTAGAGAATTTGAAATACAGAATCCTGGCTTTCAGCCTCGTGGTTGAGATATCCACTGCTTGCTTTTTTCCTTTTACTTGGTAGGCGAAGTACTTTTGTAAGTAGTGCATGATAAACAAATACTCACTCTAGCTAAAAGAGGTTTGAAATACTAGAAAACTAACTGAAATGTTATATAGGCTGTCAGTCCTTAGTTTTATTCTTTCCAATCTTACTTGGTTATTAATTTGCTTAAAGCCTCTGTTGCATATATTACGCAAAGAAAAGCCTCACCCTGGCTCCTACTCTATTTAGAATAATTCCCAGCTATTCACTGAGGAGGGTAGGCAAGTTTTTGTGTGTTTGTTGTTAATAATCTGCAGCATTCGGAGAGTCTCGCAGTGTTTACAAAACACTTTCCCACTCATCCTCTCAGTCGAGCCTCACATCCTCTTCATGGCACAGATGAGGAAAGTGAAACTTAGGGGGTTCCTGGCACTTCCTCAGGGTCACACAGTCAGTAAGAAGTAGAACCAGGATTCCAACTTTTGACCCTCTGGAAACCCCCTATGACTGAAAAGAAGCAAATCAACTTACTTAAGACCTGCTGGGTTGAACAGAAGCTTTTCCGTGACAACGTTCTAAAAAGGCCCCACAAAAAATTAGTATTATACAACAGAGACATTGCCAAAGGAAAGATAAAAGACTCAAGAAGACTCCGGGATTTGAAGCCCTTCTCCCCCGGGTTCAAATCCCAGCTCTGCCAGTAGTAACACAAAGTCATACTGCTTGGACACGTGTGATTTCCGTCTGTTTCGTTCCTTTCTGCCTCCCTAGGATGTTAACTTCACAAGGACAGGAGCCCCAGCACTGCTGTTCACCACTGAATCACCAGCACTCAGCCCAGTGCCTGGCACACAGCAGGCACTCACAGATACCTGTTGAATATGTGTCTTGACCAAAGCAAGCTATTTGTCCACTCTGAGCCACAGCTTAATCATTTGCAAAACAGGCATCGGAATGAGTTTGAAGGATAGCGAGCCTTAAGGTAAGAAAGAAATGTTAGGCTCTCAATAAAAGGTAGGTCCCCATCTGCCTTTCTTGGGGCTTTGCCATCTCGCAGGGCCACTCTCCGGCAGGCAGGCCATGCCACCGACAGGAAAGGGTGTTTGGGTGGTGCTATCATTCCTGAGCTGCATTGACACAATATGACACAGCTATGAAAACTGGTATTGCTGTTCAGACTTAAAATCAACTTCTCTCATTTTTAATGTTCTGCCAGTTGAAATCTCAGCCTCTTCAAAGGATTGCATGTTCTATCCACATTGCCCCAGTTAGCAATTGTGTTTTTTAAACAAATAAACATTTCTAGCCAGGCGTGGTGGCATGTGCCTATAGTCTCAGCTACTTGGCAGGCTGAAGCAGGAGGATTGTTCGAGCCCAAGAGTTCAAGACCAGCCTGAGCAACCAAACGAGACCCTGTCTCTTAAAAAAAGAAAAAGAAAAAGAAAGAGAGAGAGAGAGACAAAGAGAAAGAGAGTAAAGAAAAAATGAAAGAAACACTTCTGCTTGCTGGGCAAAAGCAAAGAGATTTAATAAATACACAAACATCTGATCAACATCCATGCAAGGCTCCAAGCTGATTGCTCAAGATGGGTACATTATGGACAAAAATGTAGCGTTTAGACCCTTTGTAACCTGGCCCCTCTTTGCCTGTCCAATGTAAAAAAGATAGTAGATTGGAATGGAAGAGCATAGACTGTACTGTCAGATAGACCTAAATTCAATTCCAGTTCCATCACTTACAGGCACATAACTTAGAAAATACCCTATGCAAGCCTCGGTCTCCTCATCCACAAATGAAATGTATGTGAAGTGCCTAGAAAAGTGCCTGGCTTGTAGCAGGTACCAAACAAATGAGCTGAGGACGTCTGTAAACACTGATTGGGCACCTACTACATGCCAGGCACTGTTCTAGACCCTGGAGATGCAGAGATGAGCAAGACCTTGCCCTTGAGGAGGTTGAGGGAGGAAAACAAATGCAGCAGCTACCTATTAATATTACCAATGATATGGGAGTCCAAAGGAGATGGACCCAACGCAGTCAGGAGACACAAGGAAGGGCTCCTGGAAAGCAGAGCCTGAGCTGAATCTATCCTGGTGAAAATGGAAGAGACATTTCAGGCAGTGATAAGAATACAGCCAAAGGCTAGGGAATCTGAAATAGCACAGAAAAAATAGCCTCCCCAGAGAAAAAGGGAAAGGGAGTAAACAGTGGCAGATGAAGCTAGCAGGCAGGCACAGCCAGATCGTGAAAAGCCTTCGTGCTGCTTCAAAGTGTATTAGTTTTCTGGGGCTGCCATAACAATTTACCACCAACTGGGTGGCTTAAAATAACAAGAACTTATTCTGTCACAGTTCTGGAGACGAGAAGTCCAAGATCGAGGTGTCAGTAGGGTTGGTTCCTTCTGGAGGCTCTGCTGGAGAATCCATTCCATGCCTCTCTCTTAACTTCTAGTTGTGCGTCACTCCAGTCTCTGGCCCCACCTGTGCATGGCATTCTCCCTGTCTGTGTCTCTGTGTCCAAATTTCCCTCTTCTAGGAGCCCATCCCACTTTACTATGAACTTGTCTTAACGTGATTACATCTGCAAAGACCCTATTTCCAAATAAGGTCATATTCATAGGTGCTTGTGGTTAAGACTTGAACTTACCATTTTGGGGGGCACAATTCAATCCACAGCACAAGATAATAGGGAGTGATGGGAAGAGCATTTTATTTAGGAAGGTCCTTAGGCCCTGGTAGGAAGAAGAGATAACTAGAGATCTCCCTGTGGTTCTGTTGCTTTGGTCGCTAGGAAGCTCACAGACAAATGGGTAGCACACGCACACACAAGCACCTGTTTTTTCTTTTTTTTTGGCACATATACAGGGTGCTACAATTTATGTTTCATTTATGAGCATTATTTCTGACTACACCTTTTTTTTCTATCTTATGTATTAGAGTCCTGACAGGGAACAGATGGGGCACTCAAATTTGGGCAATTCAAGAAGGGTTTATTTACAACAGGGCTATTTACAGAGGTGTGGGCTGCAGGTACAACAGACAGTGCTGTGACCAGGGGCCAGTAACAGTGGAGACTCACCCCTAGTTCCAGGAGGCAAAGCAGTCACGTGTCTAGAGAGAGAGAGTCTTATGGAGAAGTTCACCTTGAGAGGATTCGTGTCCTCTATGGAAGGACGTAGGCCACCCAAAGTGACCTCACGACCTCTGCTCCCTCGGATCTCCCGCTGGCGTTCCCCATGGTCAGAGCCAGCAGGGACCCAGATGCAGGCCACACGGCGCCCAGGGCGGAGAGCAGGACGGCAGGGGGCGTGGGCCCGCAGGGGCAAGCAGAAGCCCCCTGGCGAGTCTCAGTCTCCCTTGTCAGGGCCCAGAGCACAATACCCCAAAGTACGGCACCTTGACATGCTGAGTATTTTAAGCTAAAGGGACTCAAGAAAACTGCAGAATCGGGAAGGTCACTCTCTGACCTTTTCTGCCCTTTTTCCCCTGAAGCAGGCCATAGAAGAATTCTCTGACCCAGCTCCCCTGAAAGTAGGTGACAAGACCCTCATTCCAGAGGTGCCCTGCCCTATACCCAGAGGCCACAAAGAATCTGAACCAACAGGCCTTGCTAAGTTCCTCCCATTTCTTACCGTTAGAACATACGCTTCTGTCCTCCAATCGTACATCTGCCTGGCTGGCCATAAAAATAGTTCTCCCTGGGGCTTTGGATCTTCATTTCCGAAGGCTCCTGTGTCATGTAAAACTTATATTAAACAAACTGGTATTCTTTTCTCCTGTTAACCTGTCTTTGTTATAGGGGTGTCTGCCATGAACCTTGTGATGCATAAGGAAAGAAATGTTTTCTCTACATCCTTCATCCTGATTTCTTCGTTTATTTTTCATACTTTTTGTATTTGGGTCAGCCATCTCACATCCTTCCTTTTTAGAATAAGAAGGAGAATAACACCAAAAAGTATATAAAGTAGAGGCAGAATTTATCCTGTCCCTTTCACCACGGTGCTCTCTGTCCTGCGGAGTTTACAAACTGTGTGTGACAATCAATTGAGTCACCATGAGTGGTCACAGCAGGCTGACCACCATGGGATCAGAGCCCTTTGCACAGAGTTCTCTGGCCACTTGGCATGTTGCATAAACTCCCGGCAGGCTCCCTATCTCCTGAGCTCTCCAAAGACATGCTTGCAGCAAGAGTCATCCTGGCTCAAAGCACCTCTGACAGATGTTGCAGGCTGCCGTGCGAGAAACAGAGGCCAAGACGGAGCCCGGGAGGGGCAGGCGCTTCAGCTCACATGGAGAACACATCAAATAATTCTGTGCACGTGCTGAGATCATTTTTCCTCCCAAAGCCCCAGGTCACCCCAAGAGTATTTAGATACAGGCGCGGAATGTCACAGCTGGAGAGGACTCTAGAGACCAAATAGCCCAAACCCTTGGTAATACGGATGCATGCACTAAGGGCCAGAGAGCGGCAGGCAGCGGGGAATCATGGCTAGGGTTTGCCAAGCGCCTACTCTCTCCCCCAGTGTGCTATGTGCTATGTTCATCCATTCATACTGCTGCTCATCACAGATCTGCTGAGTACCTGCTATGTGCAGGGCACCATGCTGAGAAATGGAGATACATCTGGGGACTAGGCCAGTCGGCATTGTCCTGTCTGCATGGAGTCTACAGAACAATAGGCTTCTACACACTATCACCAGTCCAACCCTGCAAAATGTGGCCTGGTCTTGGATACCACAGTGACCTAGCCCACACACTGCTCTTTTCTAAGAATTAGAAAAATAAGAAAAATACTGCTGCACTCTGTGAGTTAAATATAAACACTTCATGGAGAATCACGGTCACAGAAAGATGGTAGAAAGCACATTCAGACCTGGAGGCCTTGCTGGTAACCTGCTTGAAGATACTAATATTTCTAAGGAAGAAAACAGCATCCTTCCGAAGGGGTCTGGGTCAGCCACGGAGACCGAGAGAATGGATAACAGAAGCTTTATTTAGGAACAGGTCAGTATACGGCACGTCAACTCTCTTGTGGGTGTCTTCCCTGTTTTCATTGAAGAAAATAGGGAGAAAAGCCTCTTTTCTAACTGGTGCTCTGACAACTAATTGATTCTAACCATCAAACAAGGTTGGACTCAGCTTCTGGCAGGCCCTAAGCTGTGACCCACAGGCCCCACGCACACTTTGGAAGGGCTGTCCCATGAGCCATCTCGTGCTGTCCATAAGGAAAGTGCATTCACCAGTGAGCTTCGGGTGGGGAAGAACAGGGGCCCTCGTGTCAAATAAACCTAGTCTGAGCCCTGGCTCCACCAGTTAAGGCTCTGTGACTTTGAGCAAGCCACTGACTTACTCACTAGGAGTCTCAGTTTTCTCCCTGTACAATGGGAATGATTGAAATCCCTGCTATAATTCTATGAGGCAGCCAGCAATTGTTATTATAAATAAAAATGTTTAACTAAATGTCTTACATATAGTAAGTACTCAATAATTGCTATTATCAGTATTATTACATATAGTCACTACTGAATAATTGTCATTAGTGTTCATAATAAACAACTATTTACACTGTTCACTTGCTTCCCAATAATAAAGTTATGAAGTTTTTTGCTGGAAAGCATTATTTTAAATCAATTTTTAAGTTTCTTTTCTGAATCTGAAAGGGAATACACATTCCTTAGGAAATAAGAAGAAAATACAGAAAAAATAAAGAGAAAAGTAAAAAACACCCATAATTTCACAATCCAGAGATTAACAGAGTTAATATGTTGGTGTATTTCTCTCCAATGGATTATCCATGAGTGTGTGTGTGTGTGTGTGTGTGTGTGTGTGTGTGTGTAGAAAAGAGGTAAATTTTATGTAAATAAGATCATACTTTACATGTATAACCATTTGCCAAAGAAAAGATTCTGTAAGATTCTGTCTGTGCCCCATAACTTCCAAAACCATTCTCCATTCTTATTGTTAATTAGGCTTTTGAGGTTCCCCCCAATATTTTTGCTCTTTCAAATCATGCTGTGATGAGATTCTTTGTATAGAAATTTTTTCCACACCTCTCACGATTTCATTAAGGAGAAAATTCTCTTGGTAGAATTTTTGGACCAAAGGATATAAATTTCTTTAAGTCCATAACACATTTTGTCAAATTAATTTCCAAGAGAAGTACAGTAAGTTATCCTTGCTCAGAGAATATGAATACCTATTTTTTAAATCTTTCATTTTACAGGTGAAGATAGCTTTTTTCTATTTCCATTGCTTAGATTACTAGTTAGCTTGATAGTTATCATTGCTGCTTTTGCATGGTCACGCCTTTGACCCACTTTTCTCCTGCATTTGATGATGTTATTATCACCATGCATGAGCTCTTGATATAAATAAAGATATTTTTAAACTATCCCATCTGTGGCAAATAAATTTCACAGTGTATTGTCTGCCTTTTAATTTTTAATGATATTTTGATACACAAGTTTTAAATTTTATATAGTTTGAGAATTTAACATAAACTATAATTAATACTGCTCTCATGAATACAGCCAACTCAAAACTCTTAAACCTCACAACATTCAAGAAAACTCAGTAGGGTTAGCTATCTCCTATACTTAAACTAATAGCATAAAGCAAAAGCTATTATCTGTCTTGATGATTTGCTGAAACTAGGAGGGTGGGTGCACAGAAGTCCATTACATTATTCTTTCTTTTTGTGCGTGTTTTAAAATTCCCCATGATAGAAAGTCTAAAACATTATTTTGTCATCTTGACTCCTTAGTCAGGCATGTAAAGCCTTGGATGACTTGTTTTCTGCTACCTTTCAAGTTTCACGGACATACATTCCTAAATTATGAACTTGGACCATTTTGAGATCTCTGTAAGCTTCAGGTACCTCCTCTACTAAAAAACAACACAAAACAAAGAGGTAAAAATACCCCAAACTTGTAAGGAGGAAATAAAATAATGTGTATCTAACATAAAACATGGTGCCTGGCACACAGTAGGTGCTCAATAAAGGTTTTCCTTTATTGTTATTATTACTATGATTTCAATTTCTGTATGTGAAACTTTCTTGCTGCCAGAATCAGAAGCTGATCCTGGCTGATTAAGCAGAAGAGACGTTTATCTGAAAGGCGTAGGGAGGGCTAGCAGACAAGTTCAGGACAAGCCTGAGGAACGATGCCCCAAAGCCCGGCCTGCGGAGAAGCCGACCGTATGGCTTCTGCTGCCCCGCCGAGCACAGGTGGAAACGGCCCTTGCTGCCATCACCCTCACAGAGCTGGACGCCCTGTCACACATCATGAAACCATAGCTAGAAAGAGTGGGAGAAAGAAAGACACAAATACCAGGTTTGCTCTGCTCTCAGCCAGCGTCTCAGCTGATCAGAGGTCTTGACTGTATGGGTGACCCAAACCAAATCTCCATTCCTGAGGGACCCAAGCCACTGGGGGTCTCACCAGTATGGAGACTGAGCAGCCTCTTTTTCTGGTTGTTGTTAATCCCGCAACATAAAAATAAAGAAATGTGGAAGACCCCACAGAGGAACTTCTAAATTCCAGATATACTCCCCTCTGCCCAATTTTGTTAGCAATTTTGTCAGCCCTTGATAATCAAGATTTATCATCCTAGAAATCATAGTAAACTCCTTTTTGGCCTGTTAATCACAGGCACGAAGAAGCCTGAAGTAGGCACGAGGCAGTTCAGCTTCCTATCCGATGGAGCCATTGCTGTGCACCCAGTGAACGGGTGTCTCTGTTGGGTACTGAGACCTCTGCCTGAGCCTGGAGTCACATGCAAATTTCCACGAGAGGGCATTAGGCAGCAGAGCAGGTGGCCCTGCCACCTCTACCTCTGGATCCCCGTGTAAAGCACGCCGTCAGTGAGAAAAGCTGCACCACATACGGTCGCCAGTTCACAGCACACGCTGCGTCTTTAGGAACAGCACTCCAGCTTTGAGACCCGGTGCCGTAAATACATCAGCAATAAACCATTTTACCATTTTTTAAGACTAAGGGCTACATAGTAAAGCCAGTCCAGTCCTCTTGGCACTTTTCTCACTGTCATTTCATATATCAGTGATTTCTTGATCATCAAGATATGTATGATATTTTAAAAAGCACCTTATCGATTAGATTGGAAGACTTGACAATTTCAAGACAGAATGAAAATGTGGAAATCCTTCATGACATTGGCATTGAGAAGACCCCAGCTGGTGATGACCCAAGAATCACCACCTTCTGGGGTCCTATCTTGGCAGAGGGCTGACCCATCTAACAACTGGAACATCGGGGAGCCCAACTCCAGGCTGCTGAGCATAAAACCGAGAGTCGTGGGGTGTCTAGACCCTTTCGCTTAAAATCCTAATTACTTTATACCACTGGGTTCCAAAGAGTGCGTATTACTATGGTAAATGCTACAGTCCTACTTGATCTGCGGGAATGTGGGATTAGAACAAATTAAACAAATATGACCACCAGTCGTTATTTCCTAACCTTAGGTGGAAAAGAGTGTTCCAGGCAGAAAGGAGTGTTCCAACACACAATTGGGGAAACGCTGTTGTATAGAAACCCAGAGGTGAGGCCGGAATCTTATCTCACTCCACAACCACGCAGGATTAAATTAAATAACAGATGTGAAGTGTGTGTCACATAGTAGATATTTTGTGAAAACGTGTTCCCTCCAGCACTTCTAAATCTTGCTAGGGGGTGAGTAGGTTGACTGTTAAGGTAGCTGTTTTACGGACAAAGAAACCTGGGTTCAAAGAGGTTAAATCACATGTTAAGGGGCACAGCTAAGAAGTGGGAACAGCCGTGGCAGGAATGAACCTCAGCCTTTGGGCTCCAACTCCAATTAGCTCGACTCACCACTTCCCAAAACACGCACCCCTGGTCGGGTCTTACTCACCCGCAAGCTAACATTTCACAAACACTGAGTCACAGCTTCCCCGCCCCTCGGGCTGCGCCAGCATACAGCATGCTCCATCACAGGCTCAGCTTATTCCACCCCTTCTGGGGCCCCTCATGGGAACGCGCGAGGCCACGACTGCCAGGAACGAGAAAGTAGGTAAGGCGTCTATGCTGACCCAGCCTGCTTCCATCAAGGGACCCAACCCGCTTGAACTGGAGGGATCCATGACGCTGCCAAGGGCCACATCAGAAAGATAATATTTGGAGAGTGAAAGGTCCTCTAAAGAATGTACAATCCTTGGAGTGAGCAAGTGCCTGCAGTTCATGAGGCATGACTCAAGCGGGCTGGATGTGAGCTGTAGATACCGGGTCAAAGAGGTGGCAAGATAGCAGGCTGTCAGAGCCGGGAGGGATCCTGGAGATTACGCGTTCCTTTAGCAACGAAGAAATTATGGTTCCAAGCAGAAGACTGATTTTTCCAAGGTCACACAGCCAATAAGGGGAAGCACTGGGACCTGAACCTACATGTTCCCATTCATTCATTCATTCAACATTTGTTGAGCACTTACTATGGGCCCGGAGGGAGATTAGTACCAGGAATACAGCAGTAAACAAAACAAGCAGCTTTCCTGCCTCCCCAGAACTGACTGCCTAGCGGAGAGGAGAGGCAACTGAGCGAACAGTTAGAGACCATGACTAGAAGCGCCCCGATGGGCTAGCACAGAGGAGGGCAGTCCCACGCAGCACACGGGATCTGGAAAGGCCTCCTGGATAAATCGTGGCTCATCTCAGAGATAAAGACCATGGAGATATCAACCAGGAGGAAAGGGATTGGGCAGAGGGAAAACGCTCCAGGAAGGGGGTCTCTACATATCAGTCACAGACTAGACCCTTCTGTTGAAGTTGCATAAAATATATGTGCTCCCACACTCAGGAAGCATACAGAGTGCTGAGGGAGCACAAGGAGCGACCATCCCATCCGACCTGCATCTTAAAGGATGAGTAGGACTTCAGCAAGCACAGGAAAAGAACACAGACATTCCACAGCCAAAGAGATAGTGTGGGAAAAGGCCTAGAAGAAGAGCCTAGGAGTCAATTCCTGGCACAAGAATTGACCTTCCTGGAGAGGTCAATAAATGTTTGTCAAATACTAAATCTTAGGACTACCAGTAATTGTGGGGTTCAGAGAGGCACGGGCGGAGTTTCCTGGTTTCCAGTGGCTGGAAGTGAAATCCTCCCAGCTGCAGATGTTTAACAACCGCTGCTTCAGCACAGCGTGAAGAAGGGGAGAGCCCAGCATCCCTGTCCACACTCACCGTCCCCTGCCTTTTCATGGCGGCACAGCCATGGCAGCCTAGCAGCTAGTGCCCATGGGCTCCCAACATCCCCAATCCTGAAGACCTCGGAGGACCAGGAAACAGTCGGAAGGAATGCAATCTTTCAGCTAATGAATTTTACTCTGATAACGGGATAAACAGAGCAGACAAACTGATACGTAATAGAAGCATAAGAATCCTCATGTCCCATCGAGGCTCACAGATAACTGGCACAGTAAATAAAGTGGTGATAAAAATCAATAGTCTCCATAGTGAAAATCAGGGTGATGCATTTCTGGGGGAGCAAAGATGCTGTTTCTTCTAGTTTATCACATCTCCACTTGCTTCCCTAAGACTGAGAGTTGAGAAAGCTGAATTGACCACGTGTTCCTCTTTGGGGGCTTGGGAACTGTGAGCCTAGGACACCCCTGAATCCCCTGCACAACAGCCAAGGCATTTAAAAGAGCCTTCGGGAAGAACAAACTGCAGCATTTGCATCTTATGGTGCCTTCCTGTGCATCGGCCTCAATGACAGGACCTTTATGGACCATGCTTGGTAGAAAATGCTATGCCCAACCACTACAGAAGTGGAATGCTGAATGTCAGATCTTTTAAACAAATGTTTACTCGTTTGCAGGTGGAGACTGCAGTTTTTGAAGTTGAATGCTATGCTTATGATACTAAAGAATTTTGTTTTAACTAAAAATTTATATTTTACTTAATAATAATTGCCAAGATTCATTGAGGTACAGCACTGCTAATATGTACAACACCCCTGCTAGATAGGCTCCCCAGTTTCAGAGATGAGTCTTAGAGAGGCTTAGCAATGGGTCTCTCTGGCCCCACAGCCCATGCTCTTTGCGCTGTGCCATACAGGACAAGGAGGTGGCAGGGTGGAGTGCTGCCTGGGAGGCAGGGACTTGTCTGGCTGGCTAACATATGAGGCTAAGAATGGGGAGCGTGAGGGGTGCACGTAGAAAGGGAGGTGGACCTACACCATTCCTTGGAAGATGTCGCAGGAACCACAAAGGCAGGGCTTCCCCTTGAAGAGCCTACAGACTGGAAGGAGAGAGACAGGGCACCAAATGACCCCACTTTGAGGTTGCGGCTGAGAGCTCTCTTTAGGGAAGGACGTGCAGAGACAGCCACAGTGCTGATGATTGACCCGATTAGCCACCCCGCTCCCTGCTCCCACATTGTCTCCAGCCCTGATCAGACCACACTGGGATCCTCAGACTGCATTGTCTTGTGGACCACTGTTCTTTCAGCCTGCTCCTCCCCTCGCTAGAAACAGCCCAATCCCAGAGACGCGGGTGTGTGGTCCTGGAGCCCTGACCACGGCCTCCGGGTCAGGATGTCAGCCAAGGACTTGTGTATCCCCCTGGTTCCAGAAATCACCACTTCAGGCTGGCTAAGCCTCTTGGTTTTCATTTCTGCATCTGTAGCTGAGCAGCAGAACCGCTCTATGTGGAGAAAGGGTGGAACGGCTGGTCCTGGGAGCCACTAAGCTATAGAAAGTGCCTATTATTAATAAAATTGTATAAGCCAGCATCTGCCCAGGCACTGAGAGAGCAGGAGCCCTGTGTGAGAACGACAGCGTGCTCCCGAATAGGAGCAATTCACTCGTTTCTGTACTGATCCACTCAGGGTGCTTTACACCCCATGCTGGACACTGAGGCAAGATGAGTGTTGGTCATAGTCAAGGTTTTACCAACTCCCTTCTTCCCTCCCAGCAGAGTTTAACAGCTTCCTGCCCAGCATCCACAACCCCAGTGCTTCCCCAAGTCAGCATCAGCAACAGTACCATCACCACCTTCGCTCACCTTTACCGAATACCTACCATGCATGTAAGCACAGGTATGCACATGTGTCATGCATATAAGCACAGTAAGCACATGTAACATGCATGTAAGCACAGCATGGTGTCCTGTGCCAAGAGCCTTCCACTGTTTATCTTAGTTGATCTTCACCATAGCCATGAGGTAGATAGTATTGTTAGCCCATTTTACAGATAAGAAAACTGAGGCACATTCATTCATGGGCTAAATATTTAATAGGCAACCCATTCAAGGCACAAAATTAGTCCTCTGAGGAAAAGAGGAAGGAGAATGAATTAACATTTATTGAGCAGCTGTTATGTGTCAGGAACTATATGTTTTTCAAATGTTACCTCATTTAATCCTCCCAACAATGCTGAGAAATGGGTTTTGACTTCTCAGTTTTTACAAATGTGCCAACGATTCCACAATCAATCCATCAGGGAATCCATTGATTAGTGTAAGTACTGAGAAGGAAAATTATGCAGGTAGGGAGAGAGAGTGAGGTGGGGTGAGGAAGGGGGAGGGATGAGGTGGGAGGGGGAGGGAGGGGAGGATTCTCTGAGGAGGGGACGCTTGAGCAGAGACCTGAATGAGGTAAGGGGCAGGTCCCTTGGGTGTCTAGGTGGGGAGCAGCCCACACTCAGGGTACTCGCTGTTCAGGTTTCCATCTCCCTCTCCCCAACCCATCAGTGCGTTCAGCCTCAGGGATTTATTCCAGAGCAGTCTGGCTCTAGGGTTTTCTCCAAGGGCAGCTCTCCCTGTCTCAGGCCACTTAAAACATGCTGAAAAGGGTTCTGGGGCCCATTCAGGCATAGCAGAAAAGTGTGCCGTGATTACTCCAGTGACACCTGCCTTGGGTATGTAGGCTGGAGCGCTTGGTGGCAGGAGCTCCAGAAGTGTGCTGTCCCTGCCTGTTAGTGTCCCTGACAGCCAACTGTGTGACCACCTTCAGGACCCAGGGAACTGTCTCCCCAAGCTGCCTGTCCCACTGTGGTCTTCTAACAGAATGGGAAATAGTCCACAAGGTCATAATGGCCCTTCTCATCTTATCAGCTGCTGCTGTAGTTGGAAACTCCCAGAGGGCGGGGACCACATCTTATTCATTTCTGCATCCCCAGTTCCCAACTCCAGGCCTGACTTTAAGTAGATGTCTAGTAAATGTTTGTTGAACGGAATGGAATATTCGCCCTGTTAGTGAACCAAAATCTACTTCTTTGAAACCTCTACTTTTTAGTCTTTGGGGACCACATAAAAAAAGTTTTCCACATGGCAACCTTTACTGGAAAAAGGGAAGGAGTTACAGTGGGGCGGGATGGAATGAAATATTTATTGAGCACTTACTAAGCATCAAGCCTATATGGTTTCCAAATGTTACCTTATTTAACCCTCCTAACAACTCTGTGAAGGAACTGTTGTTTCCGGTTTATGGATGCAGAAATCAATCTCGAGCAGCCCCTGGTTACAACCCTGGCTCTGCCATCGTCACTGCGTGCTCCTAGTCTTCAGTTCACCGTTCTGCCTCCCAGGGTTCCAAAGACAGAAATTACATCCCCTCTGAGTCTTTCCTTCCTCATCTCCAGCCTAAACCATCTTCAGTTACTTGTCTCTCGCGGTGCAGTGGAGAAGAGCACAGGCTCTGGAATTAGAACGACCAGGATTTGCCCCCAGCTACCTCATGTCACCTTGTGCACAAGTGACTTAACCTTTCTCAATGTTGTTTTTTTATCTGTGTGACATGCGATACTGATGATACCATTCCACACAGTTGTTGTAAAGATTACACAATAGAACAAACGTACGCACCTAGCACCCTGGTGTAGGGGTGGAAAGGGGTGATTCCTTTCCTTCCTATCGTAAGGGTGACAGCCGACACCCCTATAACAAAAGATAGGTTAACAAGAGAAAAACATAACACATATATTTGGTTGTAGTTTTAAGTGATGCAGGAGTCTGCAGAATGAAGACTCAAATGTACAGATAAAACTGTTTTTATGCTTAAGTCCAGTGAAGAATGAACTACAGTTGGACAGAAAGGGTGTGATCTAATGCTAATAGCTGAGTTGGAAACCCAGCAAGGCCTGTCTGTCCAGATTCTTCTTGGCCTCTCTGCGCAGCCTCCCTTCCTCCTGGATATCGGGCCAGACCCTTTCTGGAATGGGGTCTTGTGATCTACGATCAAACAAGGTAAGTCAGAGAATTTCTTTATGGCCAGCTCTTATACAGAAAGGTGGGGGGGATTAGAGTTATATTGTGAGGTTTTATGGCTGGCTTTGGGGGAAACATGTTCTGGTTTCTATGAAGGATTCTAGTTGCTATAGTTAGCTCCAGGGAAGAGGGGTGAGAGACAGGAGACTAGGAGAGGGTCAGAGAGAAACTCTGCTTCTGAAGACTTCACTTAGGGGTATCATTTTCTGAACCCCAACACTGGCACACAGTAGGTCCTCAAAAGATACTGCTGCTGAAGGTTTTGAATATGTCCCCCACCATTTCGACTGAATTCATGCCAGTTTGTTAATGTCCCTATTCACTTGATGTGACATTCAGAACTGGCCGTTATCTCGGCTCCTTTGTATTCCAGGGAACATCACGATCTGCCCTGCCGGGCCAGGTCCTGCCCCTTGAGAGGAAGCAAGGAACCGGAGCATGTGAACAAAACCAGGGTCACATCACTTCCAGGAACCCGTGCGAGCTGTGCTGAGAAATCACCATGCAAGAACGGGTGATAAATAAACTGGTGTTTACTCCCAATGTAAGAGGAAAGACAACATTCTGATCTAAGCACTTGGATTTCTGTTACATTATCCGCTTCAGAGAAAACATCAGGAAAATCTCCATCCCAGGAGGACTGGTGTTTATAACACCCAAGAGCAGATTGCCATCCCAGAGTACTTTCTTCATCTCAGAGGCACATTTATTTTTTTACATTTAAATATTTCTAAAATCAGAATGCATCTGATGATCAATGTATGGTAAAATAATAATCAATTAAAATAGTGCCAGGAATTCCTTCCTCCAAAAAGCTGTCATCAATTTGATAGTGAACCTTGAAATCCAGGAGGCTGCCAGGCACTGAGCACCTACTCTCTGCCAGACCAGATGCGATATGCCTAGGTACTTTGATTTTTATTTCTTTCCTTTCCATTGTGGCATTTTTTTTCCTTTATCAAAAATAATCATCATTGAAGAAAACTTTTAAAATATAAGCAACTCAAGTATTCCCTAGTTTCACAGTGTAAAGGGTAGTCTAAATTGCCCTTCAGAGTCTAAGGAGCCATCACCCAACTGAAACCTTAGTTTGTGTCATTGCAGAAGCAAAAGCAAATCCACCCACACCACCACCAGGACTTCCGAGGAGAGGAGAGCTTGCGTAATCTTGGTGGCCCCCTCCCTCCAGACCTCCGCTCTAGGCTTCTCTACTGCTCACTTCTGTCCATTCAAGCTTCCCTGAGCTGTCACAGCATCTTCCCCGATCTTCCCACCTGTAGGCACTGGCCTTCCCTTAATTCCCCAAAGCGCAGGTGATTGACACAACACCAGACTGTTTAACCAGCTCTACTCAAGTCCTGAGGAGACTACAAAGGCACCACAACGCAGAAAAGTAAAATGAAACGATGGATAGCAGATGGCGCTGATCCCACAGACCAGGGACTTCCATCCTTAGCCACAGCAGGGTATCGTTTTGCTCAGTTCGCACTAACTTCCCGTCAGCAAGCTTCCTCTCACCTCCTCTCCCTCCAGGTTTCTCCCTCTGAGCCCTATCTGAGGAAGGCTCAAGTTTGGTGTTATATTAGTTAAGATAACACTAGCTGCTATAAGAACAAAACCAAGAACTCTCAAAGCCTTAAAAGAATAGTTCTGTTCTTGTAAAGTCTAGCCGGTCCATAAAGTCCGGTCACAGAGTTCTGCCCCACACGGTGACTCAGGGAGCCAGGCTCACAGAGAGGATCTCCAACCTTCTACGTGCTGCCGGTTTGCCCTTGGCATCAACCTCAGGTCTGCAGATGGGGAAGGAGGGGAGTCATATGCAAAAGGCTTTTTGAGGGCCATGCCTGCAAGTGGCACATGAAATTCCCACCCATGTTCCATTAGTTGAAAAACATGGCCATGCCTCGTTGCAAGAAAGGCTGGGAAACGGAGGATAACTTGTGCCCAAGAGTAAAAGGAAGCAGAGTGGCAAAACAATTAGCCATTCTCTGCCACAGGCAGCATCAGGATCCAGGGAAAGAGCATCTTTTTGTAGATTATACACAACAGTTTAGCACCCCCTCCCTTCAACCTCTCCTTCCAGACTCATTTCTGGCCATGCCTTCCCATAATCAAAATCCTATTTAAATATTTTTCCTAAACAATAAAGAAATCTCCTTTAAAAAAAAAATCAATTCTGCTGCCAACCCTAGAATTCATACATTCTTGCTGTTGTTTTTATGTGTATCTTTGTACCCCTACAGAGAAAAAAAATGTTTAAAGAAGTCACTCATAATCCTACAACTCTATTAATTTTGATGTGTTTCTTTCCTTCATATTTCCACATGTTCAAATCTTGTGCAACCTTCAAGGCCCTGTCCAAATGAGTTTCCTTCCTTGAACCTGAGGCTCAAAGAGGTTCATCAACTTGCCCAAGGCAACGTGACTAGGAAATAGCACAGCCAGACTTCTGACCGTGATTGCTCCCAATATTCTTTGTCATTTTCCCTGACCTTTCACTCGCCCTCGTCTGCTGTATGATGATTACCTGTGTCCGAAGTAGTATATGAAGTGACCCATCCATGACAAGCCTTAGCTGCCTTATTGAGGCTCAGTCCGTAGAAGGCAGAACCCCACTGGATTCCCCTTTGCTACCACAAGGCCTGGCCCGTAAGAGCTGTTTTATTCTCTACCATCCAAAGAAGCAGATGCTTATTGGATAGTTGAATTAAAAGTTACCTGAAAGGCTTCTGGTCCAGAACACTGCTCAAGCCACCACCCCCTTGACATTTCACATGGTGACCAAAACACAGACTTGGGGCCTAACAGATCCAGGTTTCCACTTCACCTCCACCACTGGGTGACTTCGGGCAAGTTGTCACACTTCTCATAATGTGAAACCCCAATGAGTTAATGCACTATACATTTGATAATCAATTTTGATTATATTATTGCTAATATTATTACCATCATTATTGTTACTCTTCATCCTCTGACTTCTCCGAATTATTTACCACAGAAGTGAACAAAACCTCTAAGGCCCAAGAACAAAAAGGAGGAGGGATTTTGAGTGGCTTCTTATGACCTTCAGAGAGCAGAGTGGGTAAGTACTCTTTGGGGGAATTCTTGACCCTTCTAAAAATCCCATTAAACCTAAACACACATCTGTTAGCACACACCAAGCATGCAGTCTCTGCTTTCACCCAGAATTGAGTGGTACAAGGAGGAATATTATATCCAGTAACTCATATGGAACTATTTATCCCCAATCACTTTGTGCTTTTCCTTAAACTTTTCCACAGTCTTTGGTTTCAAAGGCCATTTCAGAAAGACTGAATTTTCTTGCAAAGTAAGTTCCCTGCCCCTGACAAAAAAAAAAAAAAAAAGATTGTTTTAGGAAAATCTCCTCGGGGCATAAAGACTGTGAGTTTCCAAACTTGCTTTCCCCTGTTTTCCTTTTTTCTTTTAAATAAAAATTGCCCAGGAAACCAAGATTCATTAAGAGTGATGGGGGGTGGGAAATATGACTGAGTTGAAAGGAGCCTGTGGCTTACTTCTTAGCAGCGAACTTATGAACATCTTTTAGGGGAGCCTTATAGGATCAGAGAATATGAGGACTGAGAAGGGTCATATAGTTCCAATATCCTCATTTGGGAGTGGGGAAACTGAGGTCCCTAAGAGAGACATTAATTATCCAAAGCGACACAGCAAGTCAGCCGAAAAACCGAGACTTAAATTGGGGTCTCCTAAGTCCCAGGTGAATTAGGCCAGACCAGGTCCTCTAGAAGGCAGAGCCTGAGGCAGGGATTAAGATGTTGATGCTTTGTGTGGTGGGTGAGGCAGTGAGAGAGAAGAGACAGGGAAGCGAGGAAGGAAAGGTGGGTGGCAACAAGATGCAGTGAGAAGCATTCCTGCCCCAGCTCCCATTTCAGAGGGACACAGCACAACCACTGCACAGCAGGTGGGTTTACTCAGCACTCGGGACTGCTCAAGAGCTGCAAGGAGACACTGCATCTCTCGGTTGGGGATCTAGAAACTGCATCATCCCTGACCAATGACAGCTGGTGAGTTAGTGGATAAATAACCCAGTTTCCTCACCCACCCACCCAGGTTGGGATAGCTTTAGGCACATGCTCTACACTGGGTCCCAGACTGGGTGACCAGAGCATTCCAATTTTCCTGGAACTTTTCTGGGGGGTTTGCACCAAAAGTCTCTCATCCATCAAACCCCTCTGTCCCAGGCAGACAGTAACAGTTGGTCACCCGACCCCAAAGGACCCCAGCATGACTCAGCTCTAGCTGTTCACTGGGTGATGCACTTGAAAACACACTTTTTCCTGGCTTCCTGACCTTTTCTGTGTCACTTCCCTATGGGCGTTTCCCAGGATCATCGCCCAGTAAAATCTACTTGCATTTCAACCTTTGTCTCCGAGTCTCCTTCTGGGAGAACCCAAGTGTCTGGCACATAGTATGCTCTCAAGAAATATTACGAGTAATCATATTAAGTCTTCTCCCTCTTTGTTCCAGTTGCTTTGGAAACTTGGGCAAAATAGTCACGTGAGCCCATCTGCTCCTCAGGTACCCCTGTCATCGGCAGTTGGAAGGTGAGCTTGAACCTGGTCCACACCCCCCAGGCAGCAGAGCGGTAACCAAGACAGTTAGCAGGGTCTATGTGGTCCGGGCATACGTATGTAACAAGGTCTGCACAGCTGATTCAACTGAGGACTTTTGTCACCCAAATGAACCCATTGAGAGTGACTCAACAACTCATAGAATAGAAAACTATGTTCAGTTTATGATACAGTTCAAGTTCTATGTGTACTGAATAATGCAGAGGCAGAATTCCTCAAAGCGTGATCAGTAACGCACCTACCTACATCCAAAACGTATGGGAAGAAGAGGTGGTTTGTTCAAAATGCTGATTCCAGGGTCCCACCACAGACTGCCCTGCTGAGTGCCGCTGGGTTGAGGCCTGGTAAACTGCATGGTTGACAGTCTCTCCAAGCAATCCTCAGGAACATGAAACTTTGAGAGCCCCTGCCCTAACAATCAGGCTATGCTATATTCTCCAGGCTCCCCCTCAGTGAGGAGCCAGTGAAGGTTCTTCCCCAGTCTTGGCTGGATCCAGGTGGATTTTGTCCCTTTCTCCACCTGGTTTCTGTATTCCCCTCCTGAGAACTCATCACTGTTCTTGTCCTCCACAGACCTGATCTGGTACAGTCACTTCCTAGGGAGCCTGTGTTTTCAGTCTCTGCTTCAGAACTTCTTTAAGGTACACCCTAAGCACCCACCACGTGGCCCAGAGTAAATGCATGCTGCTAATGACGTACTGTCCCAGCTGGCACTGGGTCAGTCTCCTCTGATTCTGGACCTCAGGGCCCACCTGGACCTGCGTGCAGAGAAAGGTCAAGACCCAGGGCACTGTGCCTTGGCAGAGACGCTCATCTCTAGGGCCAAGTGGAAATAGATGCTCCCCATTAGGTAGGATCCCAAGGCCCTGACTGATCCTGTGTGACTCCCAGTGAACATCCCACCACCAACACCTCCCCTCACTCAGCTGAAACAGCTCCAGTGTTCCTGATTTACCATATAACTCCAGCTGTGGGATCACCTCATCTATTTCCTTGAGCATACATGGGATTCCTCTACCACCCTGCGAACATTTTAAGGGCAATAGTCATGTCTGATGAACCTTTTGATCCCCAGCAACAAACCTAAATCCTGGCTGATAAAGGAGGTTCCAACAACTTTTGCTGAATGTGTGGTCAATTTCTATGCTAGTATCTTGTTTTCTACTTCTCAGCACTTACTGTTACCTAAAATTCTCAAGTTTGTTTATTGGTATCGTCATTTGTTGCCTAAACATACAGCCACATACATACACACACATGAATATAAACCTTCTGCTAGTGTTATGAGCTGAATTGTGTCACCCCAAAATTCGTATGTTGAATCCAGTACCTTTGAATATGACTATATTTGGAGATAGGATTTTAAAAGAAGTAATTAAGTTAAAGTGAGGCTCTTAGGGTGGGCCCTAATCCAATATGACTGGTGTCCTTATAAAAAGAAAGGTCATCTGAAGACAGAGGGAGAAGATGACCTCAGAAGAAGCCAACCCTGCTGGTGCCTTGATCTCAGACTTCTAGCCACCAGAACTGTAACAGAATAAATTTCTCTTGTTCAAGCAGCCCTGCCTGTGGAATTTTGTTATGGCAGCCCTAGCAACTAATACAACAAGAAAGAAATATGCCTGCCTTAACTGCTCATTTATCCCAGCACCTGCAGCAGTCCCTGCCACACAGCAAGTGCTTAATAAATGTCAACTGAGGACTCTGAAAATACAAACAACTATGGTCTTCCCCAAATGTACATGCCGTTTCGTACATCTGAGCTGTTGCATATGCTGTTCCCCAGCCTAAAACACCCTCCCCCATTCCCTCTATTCTGCACCATCCAACCAAAGAAATCCTATTTTTCCATCAAAACATGGTTCAGACTCATATTCTCTTGGGATATCCTTGACCTCACTGGACAAAATTGGTCACTCTCTTCTCTGTGCTGTTATGAACTTTGAAACTGCCTTAATCCATTTCTGCTGCTATAACAGAATACCACAGACTGTATAATTTATAAAGAAAATAAATTTATTTCTCACAGTTCAGGAGGCCAGGAATTCCAATATCAAGATGCCAGCATCTGATAAGGGCCTTTTTGTTACATCATAACATGGTGGAGGGAGCGAGAGAGCATGAGAGAGAGAGAGAGAAGAGCAAGCAATTTTATAACAAAGCCACTCCTGTGACAACAGCATCAATCATGAGGACAGAGCTTCCATGACCTAATCACTCCTTAAAGATTCCACCCATCTAATGCCATTACAGTGGCAATTATATTTCAACATGAGTTTTGGAGGGGACATTCAAACCATAGCACTGCTAGACTATGAGCTTGACTTCAGAAACCATCTTCATCTCTGATCCCTGCCATCTAGCCCAGGACCTGGCATGGGGGGAAATGATCAATCACTGAACCACCAAGTCCTGTAAATATTTATAGTATCTATCAAGGATGCAAACAGTTCCTATTCGTGTATTCAACACATGTTTACTGGATTGAAATTAATTTACCAAATTGTTGTCACCATATTAATATTATTTCGCTTGCTTAGAATGCCCACTCTGTCCTCTCCTTCCAAATAAGCTCCATTTTTCAAGGCAAAACTAAAGCTTAACTTTTCTGGAATGGCTTGCCTAGTCTCAAACTCACTGAGCTCCTGGAATTATAACATTTCAAAATATGATTCACCATAGGGAACATTAACACAGCCCAGAAATGTGACCTGGTACAACTCTTCTATCCTGTCCCCCAGACCCCATTATGACTGTGAAGCCTGTACTGACCCAGCCTGAGAAGGCCACCCAGCCCACCAAGGGTTAATGGTAAGCCAGCCTGGGCATCCTCCCTGCATTTCTGTCTTAAGGAACAAAATCAGCATGTAAGGAAAACACTGACTGGAACCATCTGCCCTCCCCTAAAGCTTGAAAGAAGTTGCATGTGGACTCCCTAATCCTTCTTCTCTTCCCTTGGCCAGAAATGAATTTCATTTGGAGGCAAATTTAGGGGGGCTGAGAGGGAGAGAGAGCAGAAAGAGGTAGGCCAGACACATCTGGACAGCTTTTCTTTGCAAATTCAGAAGACTGCAGGGAATCACTTTCTCCCCTTGACAAAGGAAATGGTCCATGGTCAGGAATTGATGACTTGCAAATCTCATGCAGGTGAACAGGTTATAGTGCCTGGAGGTCTTTGGGGCTTAGAATAAATAAAAAGCAAGTAATTTAAATGGGGCAGCTGTTTATGGGACCAGAATTCCTATCAGCAGCACCAGTCAGCAGAGAGAGCAGTTCTGGAGGCTTGGCATCTTCAACCCAGTCCAGGGTCCCAACGGTCCATTCACCGAGCCAACCTTTCAGTTGTTCAGCAGAAATATGGTCAGATATACTTAAGATTCTTTTCCAGGCAGTATTTTTGGTGCTATGGAAATGGCTGTGGCTTGGATTCATCTTCATCTCTAACAGCCTCATGAGGACAACAGTCACATAAGCAATAATATACAGACCATCAGTTGCAAAGTCATTATCTGAAAAAAGGACAGATAAGGACTATGAAGGAGGTATTTGAAAAACTATTAACTTGACTTTCGGGGAGGGAGCAGTAACAAAGACTCTCTCCTTGACCAAATTTTAGTCAGGCTCCTCTAAGCCCCCTTCTCAACTAGGTCTCCACCTTGGCTTCAGTGTCTGTCTTTGTAGAGTCCTGCTGTAGCAAGAATCCTGCTAAGTCAGTTTAGAGAGAATCCCCCACTCTTACATCTGATCAAAATCCTCACCCTCCACTATCCCCCACCCTTGGTGTCTGGTCACCTGGCCTACCTTCAGCAAGACTCCTGTCAAGTCAGGTTAGTTCTTTTAGTAATCTTCTATCCACTGACCCAGCCCTGCTCTGTGGCTATAAATCCCCACTCTTCCTTATTGTATGCAGAATCAAGCCCAGTTCTATACTGAGGTCTCTTTTCCCCAATTGCAATAGTCCTAAATAACATCTGTTTTTACTTCTTTACTGTCCAGCTCTGGTTTTTCTTTAACCCTGGTGTTAAAAGACAAACTTAGGCACATTAAAATTTTAAAGAGTTTATTTGAGCATTCAGTGATTCATGAATTGGGCAGCACCAGACCACAAGTGGTTCAGCACTCCACCTAGGGTAAATGTGTTCACAGAAGCAAGACAAAGAGAACATTTGACAGTTTAAAGTGCAAAGTCCCTAGTTAGAGGTGAGTTGGTGATTTCCAACTGGTTACTTTTAAGTTGCATTGCGTTGTTTAAATGGAGTCGCATTTCAGTTTGATTACATAGGAACCCAAGGTGCTGTAGCCATCTCAGCCTAATGGCCTCTGGATTAATTATTTTAACAGAGACAAAGCTTTGGCTGTATGTCCTTCAACATGTAGCTACGTATCCCTAGAGTATGTAAACCACAGTCTGAGGAGAAGAGCTTGAGATGGAGACCTAATAAAAATTTTAATCAGAAGATTTGAAAGGTATGAAGCCTTCACTCCTAGCTCCACCCTACTCGACATGAGAGCACCCTCTGCCAACAAGCAAGAAAATACAGGCAGGGAATATGGTTCACTCTTCTGCAAATGAGCACGAATCCAGAGCTAACATATATGAGGTCACTCATCCACTATGAAATTCATATTTTCCCTGTCTCTTGCCAGTACCACAACTTATCAAGGATCTTCTCTAATGAAGCGACCCAACACTTCATTCCCAAAGGATCTCAGTCCTTGGTGGTTCTGTTCCTGTAAAGGTGTAATATTCTTATGTAAGCTTTTACAACAGTGCAAGGTAACATGACAAGGCCAAGGGAGTAATCAGAGTCCCATTCATATTCTTCACTGCTCCCATCATGTAGCCCCAACTCTGTTTTCACTCAATGGTCAAGCTCAACTGCACCAGCAAAACTTTTTTTACTTTGTTTACTTCTTGGCTCCAGGAGCCCGAAGTGGCCTAGGAGTCACCAAGACCTCCAATTCAGTAGAACTGCTGCTTCCCCCAGTGGAATTATTCCTTCCTTGGGATATTTTCAAGGGTTCAACAGACCACAGAACCACAAGTCAAGAAGCAACATTTTGAGCATGGATCATTCAGTTCACAAGAGGCACCACACAATCTCTACTACTTGGTTCCTAAATCTATGGTCACCAATTCAGAGCACATACTACATCCAGAAAAACAACACCCCAAACTTACGATCAGTCACCTTCCACCTGTTGCCATATCTGAATACTCAATATGAAGTTCAACTATCCTTTAAGGTCAGCCAGAGAATAAATTATGATAAAATCAATTATTAATTATCATAATAATCTGCCCACTGCCTTCTTTATTACCCTGTATATACCCAGGACTTAGGGTTGTACAGTGAGGCTGGAAAATCAGGCATTAGCAGTGAAAGGAGCCTTAGCGTGAAGAGCTCCATGGAGCCCATGCACATCACTTACACACATGTATATACATGCACTCAGATATGTGTGAGGTGTATGCCTCTCAGCTCATATTCTACTTGATACTAGGGCAAAGGGCCTGTAGGTTTAGCCTGACAACTGTTTGCCACCTGTTGCATATCTATCTTGGGCTTGTCCTGGGACTTCACTGAAATTGTGATACAAGATACTTACAGGAGCCCATTTAGACATAAGCAAACATAGAAATAAGATGGAAACAACACTCCACAGGGCAACCTGTGGAGGCAATGGGCAAATGTTTCCCTTCCCCCCACTTGGGTAGGAAGCTTTCAAAGGGTCCCAGTGGGATAGAATCCTAATTACCCACAGTAGTGACCAGCTCAATAATGCAAATGTATGTTGGCTTTCCTTTCTTCCCTGTTTTCCTCTTCCCAGACCTCCATACATTTCCTCTGGAATCACAACCTAAAATCAACAACCAGGCCTCAAACTCTTATCACTGGATCTACTTTTTCTACTTTTGGGGAGAACCTAATCTAAGGGTACTGAGGAAAGACTCAGAAGGCTCATGGAGGTGGGAATACTAGGATGTGTTCTCGTATGAGACCACACAGCAGCTTAGTTTACTACAGATACATCAAGCTCTGTTATACATGCAGTTCAAACAGATTGAGTGAAGAGCCACCTGGATGGCATTTTGGAACAACTAGAGATTCTTCTTTTAATCCGTGTCTCTCTTAAGGCTGCCAGTTTTTTAGATCACCTGGCAAATGGGTGAGAGCAATACACCCAAATGTGGCATCAACTGATTCCAAATTTCTAAGAGACCCACTGTTATAAACTAAATTTTTGTGCTCCCTCAAAATTCATATGTTGAAATCCCAGCCCCCAATGTGGTGGTATTAAGAGGTATGGCCTTTGCGAGATAATTTAAGTCATGAAGGTGGGGCCTTTGTGAATGGGATTAGTGCCCTTGTAAACAAAACCTTGGCAAGCTCTCTTGCCCTCTGCCTACCGTGTGAGGATACAATGAGCAGTGGGCTGTCTGCAATCTGTAAGAGAGCTCTCACCAGAATCGGACCATGCTGGCACCCTGATCTCAGACCTCCAGCCTCCAGAGCTGTGAGAAATAAGTGTTTGTTGTTTAAACCACCTCATCTGTGGTAATTTGTTACAACAGCCCAAACTGACTAAGATACCCACTTAACATCATTCCCCCTTCTCAGTGGGAGGAAGAATGGGAGAGACCATTTTGCTGTCTTTGGGGAGATATCTGACCCCTGTGGAGGGTTGGCAAACAAAGGCCTTCAAGCCAAATCAAGCCCACAGACTGTTTTTGTAAATAAAATTTTGTTAGAACATAGCTGTGCTCATTGGTTTGCATATTGTCCGTGGCTGCTTTTGCACTGTAACAGTGGAGTTGAGTAGTTGCAAGAGAGATCATGTGCCCAAAGCAAAAATTATTTCTTATTTAGCCCTTTATAGAAAATGTTTGCCAGCCCTGCTCTAGATCATTGGAACTATATAGGAACTTGATTTCAAAGCATGTGTAGCTCACCCTCTGTACACATGTATCTTGCCAAACATCTAGAGAATCTATTTCCAGGTCTTACCTACAAAACGTCATCAATCTAGTGGACAAGCATGACATCCTGTAAGATGGTGAGGCCAGCAAGATCCTGTAGAACAGACCATAGCACAGATCTGGAGAATTTCCCAATTTTTTAATCAGGAGAGTAAATATATTACTGCTCTCCCTACCATGTGAGAGCAAACTGCCTCTGATGTTAGCTGTGATTCAGAATGGTGAAAAACATATTTCCTGCTCAATAGCTGCATATCCAATGTCAGGGGCTGTATTGCTTAGTTCCAGAAGGAGAACACATCTGAAAAAGCAGTTGCAATTGGAGTCTCCACCTAATTAAATTTATGATAAGCCATTATCATCTCAGGGATCCTGTTACCATGACAAATGAAACAATGAAGTGGAGAGGAACTAAGAAACCCCTTCCTGTATCTTTCAAGTCTTTGATAGCTGTGGCTTTGTCTTCAGCTCCCTTGGAAACGCAGTGTTACTTTTGGTTTTTTCTTGTTGTGTAACTGCTGAATGTTAACAACTTCTGTGTGATCCTTTCTCCACAGTAGACCTTACCATGGGTCAGGAAGCTGTGTGAGAGTTCTGTCAGTTGCCGAAGGTGTCCATTCCAGCTATACATCCAGACTGGGGTAATAGTGAGAAGACTTAGTGCCCTGTTGTATTTCTCTAAAGGGAACTCAAGTGAGATTTCCATTTATCTCCTAACCTGCAAAAGTCCCCCTTACTCCTCGTTTTACATGGTGAACTATGGCACAGCTCTGAGTCCCTAGCTTTAGCTTGGAGCCAGTATCCAGTGGGATTCCAAAAGGTTAGCTATTTCTCTTTTTCAGTGGTACAATTTCTGAGTTTTATATGGTAGCAGGTTGGCCAGGCGTGGTGGCTCATGCCTATAATCATAGCACTCTGGGAGGCCAAGGCAGGAGGATCGCTTGAGCTCAGGAGTTTGAGACCGGCCTGACCAAGAACGAGACCCCATCTCTACGAAAAATGGAAAAATTGGCCAAGCACAGTGGTGCTACCAGGAGGCTGAGGCAGGAGGATCGCTTGAGCCCAGGAGTTTGAGGTTGCAGCGAGCTAGGCTGATGCCACAGCACTCTATCCAGGGCAACAGAGTGAGACTCTGTCTTAAAAAAATAAAATAAATAAAAAATACATGGGAGCAGGTTCCTTTGGGGAAGACTGAGCAGACATTCACAAGGGTATATAGGTGTATGTGTAGCCAGGTCCATTGTCAAGGGTTCCAGACGTCCCCCCGACCCCCACCGCCCCTCCACTCCAGGAGCTCGGGGACTGTGGGCTGAGTCAGATGGAGGATTGGAGAGAAGTGATGGGTGTTGTGATGGCTCACGTCAGTCTCTGCTCCACCCTTGCCTAAGTTACAGTCTAGCAGGAAAGACAAACGTTATACATGGGAATGTTAAATGTCAAACGGCATGATGACGCATCATCATATGAACACAGGGTGCTATGAGAACATGGGTTGGGCATCTGCTCTGGTCAAGAAAATGTCCATAAAATCTGAGGATAAATAGCTGAAGAATCAGAGTACAAAAAGCATGACATTATGCTCCCAATTTTATTTTAAGAATTACATGTTTATGTGTGTAATTGGTATGTCCCTCTACTCAGTTTGGGGCACATCATTTACATTCTGGGAACTGACTGGGATACAGCATGATTGTTTCTATGCAATATGCATGTGTGTATATATATATATATACACACACACACACACACACACACACAAACACACACACACACACATAGAAAAAATATCCAAAAGGACCTATAGAGGTGGGTTATAAGCAGGGTTTTTTTCTTTATAACTAGTTTTCTAAATGATTATTTTACACACAAAAAAAATGCAGGCATTTTTTTTAATAAGAAAAAAGTGACTCGTTTGTTTGTTTACAGAAACAGAAGGCTACGCATTAATTTTTAAGCTGTGTGACCTCCTGACTCTCACTTCCAACAGAATCTAGCTGTGCAACAATCCCTGTATCACATCTGTAGATATAGACTCCAGAGCAGCAGTTTAAAGCCTCAAGCAGTGAGCAGTCTCGGACTTGCCCAGGACTGCAGCATTTATGACACCAGTCCTGAGCCACGGGTGGCAGCTCTGACACCACAGAGACCTCAGCCCTCTCTCTGGCACATCTGGGACTGGCTGCTGCCTGGACGGTGTGAGTCCTGGGGCCAAGTTCTCCTGCTCACCCAAAAACCTGAGGCAGACTGCACATATTAAAACCTGCACCGACTTCACATAGAACAAATGGCTGGGCCAACACCTTAGCCACCTTTGTGCTGAGGATCGGCAAGACATCTTGAACTCTTTCCACAATATTTTGGGTTTGTCAAAACTCTCAGTCATGCTTGGCTGATTAATTCTAAATGCACATAGCTTAAAAAGAAGCAGAGGAAAGGCAAATGGGATCCTTATGTTTTTGATTCATTCACACCTAATTTAGCCAGATGTGGGGGAAGGGCGGGGGAGGGGTGCCAGATGCCCCATATTGGATTACAATCACGGAGTATTCCATCAAAGCAGGAGCTTGACAGCGTCCTTGGGATTGAATTCTCGTCCAGTCTTTGCTACATGCCTTCTGTGTGCCAGACCGTACCACACACGCGGAGACAAGCCAGACAGGTGCCCTGCCCTCAAGAATTCTAAGTGCCGTGTCAGAGATGAACGTGTGGGCAAATCAACTCCCCCAAAGAGTGTCAGGACTGGGATAGAAACTGTTCAGGGTAGAGTGGGACCTCAAAGAGGAAGGAGTCAGTTCTGCCCCGAGTGTATGGAGAGGCTTCACAGACAGTAGTAATGTTAATGCCCACCATTTATTGAGTGCTTATCACGCATATTGGTTTCTTAGCGCTGCCTTAACAAATTACACACAGGCGGCTGGCTTAAAACAACATCAGTTTATTCTTTTGCAATTCAGAAAGCCAGAAATCTATGTGTCAATAGGGTTGATTAGCCACTTTTGCTGGCTCCTGGCAATCCTTGGCATTCCTTGGCTTGTAGGTTTGTCACCCCAATCTCTGCCTTCTTCATCACATGGCTGTCTTCTCTGTCTCTGTGTGTCTCCTCTTCTCATAAAGACCTCAGTCATTGGATTTAGGGCAGACCCTAAATCCAGTATGATTTCGTCTCAAGATCACATTCCCACACAAGCTGACATTCACAGGTATGGGGGTTAGGACTGGAACATATCTTTTCGAAGAACACAACCCAACACAGTACACCAGGTTTCAGCCCCTTCCATACAGGATATGATTCGATTATCACAACATCCCCATGGGGCAGGTACTGCCATCAGCCCTATTTCACAGATGAGGAAACAAACTTACAGTACATATCTTGCAAAGGTCATGCAGCCAGTAAGGGGGAAAGCAGGGTTTGAACACAAGTCGGACAGACTCCACAGTCCTACCATATGCTCTAGCAGTCGTGCTCCCAGGTGTGTTTACCCAAGTAAGTTGAAAACTTATGATCACACAAAAACCTGCATGTGAATGCTTACAGCAGCTCTATCATGCCCATAATTGCTAAAACTTGAAGCAACCAAGATATCCTTCAATGGGCGAATGGATAAAAAAGGTGTGCTGCATCCACATAATGGAATAGTATGCAGGGATAAAAAGGAACGAGCTACTAAGTCATGAAAAGACATGCAGGAACCTTAAGCGCCTATTGCTAAGTGAAAGAAGCCAGTGTGAAAAGGCTACATATTGTATGATTGCAGCTGTATCGCATTCTGGAAAGGACAAAAGTACAGAGGTAGTAAAAAAGTCAGTGGTTGCCAGGGATTGGGGGAGGGAGGGACGAACAGGTGGAAAATAGAGGATTTTTAGGGTGGTGAAACTCTTCTGTGTATTCTAGCAGTAGATGCAATGTAATACATGCATCTAATAGTAGATGCATGTAATACATTTGCAAAAACTCATAGAACTGTACAACACAAAGAGCTAACCCTAATGTAAACTATACGCTGTAGTTAATACTAATGTATCAATATCATTTTACCAATTGTAACAAACATACACACCAATGCAAGACATTAATAATGAGGAAATTGTGTGTGTGTGTGTGTGAGTGTGTGTGTGTGAGTGTGCAGTGAAAACTCTGTTCCAGTTTTCTGTAAACCTAAAACTGTTCTAACTAAACGAAGTCTATTTATCATGAGTAAATGAATAAGGAATCCACCAGGCGTCAGCCTAGGGGAATACTGAGAGAGGGCCCGCTGAGAAACGAAGGGCCTGAAAAACGTCAGGCAAAGAACAGGTTGTCGCCCTGCCTTGCCCCTCCCCGTGAGATACCGACATAGGCTGCCACCAGCCTTGTCACTGTTTTCAGAAATGATGAGGTGAATGTTTGTTTGTTTCTCAGCTCCAGGACTGGCCCCATGTGGGAGGCCAGACATACCGATATAAATAAGACACGGCTCTGGTCCTCAATGAGCTCACATTATTGAGTAGGTATCAGACATACAGCACAGGGCACAAGGGAATGAAATGGACCTCGGGAGGCTCCAAGGACAGAGAGGGCGATCCAGCAACCTCGGCTTCCAGATACAGGCGGAGTAACTAATAAAAATATGGCCTCTTTAAGAACAAAGAAGGGTAATTTTTTTAAATAAAAAATAATAATAATGACAATATGGCCTGAGTCAAAGTCTCCTGTGACCCTCTCCTCCCCGGCACACGGCTCAGGGGAGAGGACTTGGCAGGTGAGGGGGAAGGTCGAGCTGGGGCAGGGCCTGGGCGCAGTGCGTGCTGCAGTTTCCGCAGCCCCAGTGCTGAACGAGGGCTTTCTCAGAGAGCCAAGGCCACTGTGGTTCCCCAAGCGACAGCCCCACTTACTCTCAGAGCCAGGACAATGGGCTGCAGCCACCCTGGGCCCCCTTCCCCGGTGATGCCCTTCTCCCTGCATTGTCTTTCTTCTCCCCCTTTCGCTGTTTGACTCTCCTTAGAGGACATGTTACCAATTGTCACTTGGAGGAAACGGGAGCAGCAAGCACCAGGGGAAGACATTGCTGCGTGGCTCTTGGCTCTCATCTTCCTTCTCACTGGAGCATGTACCAGATCCTGTCTTGGTGTAGCGCTGGCCTCCCTTCCAACACGGCAGCCCAGTGGCTCCTTGCAGACTTTGCAATGCACCAGCACATCTTCCATACTTACGTCTAAACAGACTCTCTCCTGGCCATGCGGCCCCTTCCTGTTTAGTCGGCAGGACTGACCCCGGGAAGAAGTGGAAAATGCTGACTCACCTCCTCAGAGGTCAGTATCTCCTGTCTGCTGTACCTCCAACTAACCCAGTGTCTGGCGCACACACACACACCATGGTTGTGACTCTGCATGGGTAAGTCCAGGGGCAGGGACACCTGTCTCTCTGCCTCCTTTCCTTCTACCCCCACCTCCCAAGAGTTCCCTATGTTCCTGCCCCAGCTCCCTAGGCAAGCCACACCCTTGCATTCCCCTGGGCCTTTGCTTACACTGTTTCCTCCACCAGAGCCAGAAATGTCTCATTCACCTTCAAAGTCCTACTTCTCTATTAAGTAGGACTTAACAACTATCCCTTCTACAAAGTCTTTCCCAGTTCTCCCGAAGTGACTCCACCCTGGCTATGCATTTCCAAAGCTCTTCCGTCTGATGCAGAATGAAGCACTTCGCATAGCACCTGTTTTCATTCCTGTCTCCCCTAAACAAATTCATTGCTACCTTTCTATTTCCCCAGCATAGGGCAGAGTAACAGGCACACAGTGGGTACTCAGTAAATGCTTATGGGATAGATACATGGGCAGGACACAGTTAAATGTTGTTTCATTCTAAGAGTATGGACACCATCCGAGCAGATGGAAACCATTCAGGAAATTCAGCTCTTCCTCTCCGGGCCCAACCTGCTCCAGTCTGGGCTCCACCTCCCCAGTATCTTGCCTGAGGTGGAAACAGCCTACACAGGCAATGACCCCCACTTTAAAGGAGGTGTGGCAGCCTCTCTCTTGGAAATCCAGAGATGTTCCCTGAGCTCTCCTGCATGTTTCCACCCTGATCTGATTTCCATCTTTAACCACCTTTGTGCTAATGACGGTGATGTTGCTCATTACCAATTTCTAGAGGCTACTTTCCCTCCAACATGCAAAGTGGAATGTTCATGAACCATTCACTCAGCCAGCACCAGAGGGCACCGGGTTGGACTGGGACACGAAGATGAATCAAATCCAAGCTCTGCCCTCAAGGAGCTCACATTCGAGTAGGGATGGTGGACTAGTGACTGAATACTTCAAATACAGTGTGGTTGGTTCAGGGTAAACGAGAACTCCCAAGGCAGAAAGTGGGAAAAGGTAGGTACATGCGGGAGGACCAACCAAAGCAAGGACATAGAACCAGGCTCGGTGTGTTCAAAGATGGCTTCCTGGCAGAGGCAATGCCTAAGCTATAGTTTTTTTTTTGGTTTTTTTTTTTGTTTGTTTGTTTCTGCATATTATGGGGGTACAAATGTTTAGTTACGTATGTTGCCCTTGTCCTCCTCACCCCCGCCCCGAGTCAGAGCTTCAAGCATAAGCTATAGTTTTAAGAATGTGCAAACACAGGATCTTAGACCATTTTAAATCTAGATCCCTGGGGTATCTGGGGAGTCCCCAGGGCAATGTCAGGAACGAGGATAAGATGCTGTCCTATACAGCCCCCCAGAACTTGCAGTCTCCATAGGCAGGAGAGGGCCATGGTAAAAAAAATTCTTCCGCATCTGCCTGGGTTTCTGCTGCCCCTAATGCTGGCGTAACTGTAACTCAGGCCCCACAGCTCAAAGCCTCTGGATTCAAGTATCTGTAGTTCTTGGTCACGTTTCCCATTTTCAGCCACTTCAAAAGGCCAAACCACAGAGACCATGTCAGATACAGCCTCATTTTTCAGAATGAGCATAGTCAGTGCAGCCAATCCACTGGAGTTCAACTTTTTTTCTAGGTGTGCGACCTTGGGCAAGCCACTTAACCTAGCCCTAGTTTCCTGATCTGTAAAAGGAGGATAATAATAGTATCTCCCTTACGGATTATTGCAAGAATGAAATGAGATGAGTATATAAACCTCATCTTTCAAGACTCCTTTCCTAACCTTGATCACACCAGGCCTTTTTCTCCCTTCTCATATATTTTCCCTTGGCTGGAAAGTTCTACCCAATTTTTCTGGATAGCTCCTACTCATCTGCCAGGTCTCCTGCTAAAGTTGCTCCTCAGGAAACCTTCCCTGACATCTTATACTCCAGTCGGAGGTATCAAAGAGGCTCATGGTACCTGGAATTCTTTCACATCTTTAACTGCCTTTGTGCTAATGACAGCCGTGTAGCTCATGACCAATTTCTGGAGACCGCTTTCCCTCCAACAGAGATGGAAAGTGGAATGTTCATGCATCATGGGCTGGGACACAGAGATGAATCACACCCAAGGTCTGGGCATTACCAGACTCACCAGCTGAGCTTGAACATTAAACAGATCATTACATCTTTGCCAGCCCACTATAAAGGCACAGACCTTATCTATCTTGTTCAGTGTTGTATCTCCAACTAACCCACAGTGACTGGCACAGAGCAGGTGCTTGGTAAACATCTACTGAATGAATGCATAAAACAAACAAATGAGAATTCAATGTTGAATACGTATTTCTAATACTTTATTCTCAGTCTACCACCTACTAGTACGTGACTTTGTTGCCTCACCTATAAAATGGGAAGAATGAACACTCCAAATGACCCTGCAAGATAGGTATTGACCTAATGTAGGTAAAATCTTATCTCACAGGAGAGACTCAATACATGATAGTGACTATTCTCATCTTTAAGGACTAGAGTCTCTGTTTCTGAACCCAAAAGATCCTGCTCCCACGTTTCCAAGTCCCAGAAAAATATTGTGTGATCCTCACCCCCATATGACCTAGTGCTCTCCAGGAGATGCTTGGAGGGAACATTCTGGCCACGGCTGTGCCAGGCCTTGACAGCCATGGCTGTCCCAGTTTGGGGCTGTGGCAGCTCTGCACACTCCTGCTGCTGACCGGAGTACAAAGGCAGAGAGGGGAACGTTGCCAATGGCTTTGTGCAGATTCATCATTTTGAATCCTCACTCTTAACATATGTTTTCGATCTCACACAAAACATGGATTTCTGGTTTCCATTACCTTTGTTTCATTTTAGAATATAATGTTTTTTATAGCCTGGGGAAAGGAGGGAGAAAGCAAGCAAGTGAGCATGTGAGCTTGTATGCGTTTTATTTTTCCATCAGAAGAAAGAGGGCTGTGGAAGCCAAGAAACCAGCGATGGGACTGACTTGGACTCCTTCAAGTCAATCATTGGTCCCCAAGCGTTTACTGAGCACCTACTCTGTGCATGCAGATAGTCAGGGTAAAACAATGACCAATGCACAGTTCCTGCTGCTGAGTAATTTGCAATTGAATGAAGTGGGTAAACTGGTTCGCAGCACATAATACAAGCCAGATTTTTCTTCTGGAATGGAAGAGAAGGAAGCAGAGAGGGAATAAAAGAAGGGGGAAAAGAAAGTAAAGAATGAAGAGAGAATGAAGGGAGGGAAGAAAAGAGGGAGAAGGGAAGAAAGAATGAAGAGAGAGGAAAAACAAGGGAAAGAAGGAAGCTAACATGTATTTGTTGCTGCCCAACCAGGTTCATTTGCAGGCTGCCCAAGAGGAAGCCAATACACCGAGACAACAGGGTTTATCGCAGAGAAAGAGTTTTTATTTCCATGTAGCGCTAAGTGGGGAGACAGGAGGAATGTCTCAAATCTGCCTCCCTGAGAACTTGGGAGACAGGGTTTTTAAAGACAGTCTGGCGTAGGCAATTGAGTCTGCTAATTGGCTGGGTTTGGGGCAGAACCACAGGGTTGTAGAAATTGTCTTCTTTGCTGACCAGGTTCTTAGGTGGGGGTCTCAATACCAGTTGAGTCAGTTCCTCAGTCTGGGCCACTGGTCTGTGTTTTCCACTGGAATGTGGGACCTGGAAGATATCTCAGAAACTACGCCTAGGTTTCAAAAAGGATATGCTATCTATGGAGAAAGCTAAGAATTTTTATGACCACCAGCTATGTGGCTCCAGAGTGGCAATTACAGAGAAGCAGACAGGGGAACAGTGGCTAATTATTATCATTATATTTTTAGCTAGGCCTGTGCCTTATTTTTAGCTAGGCCCTTTCCACAGTTCTCGCCTTGCACCCCTTTATCAATTTGTAAAGGCAGTTTCATAGTCATCACCTCCTATGTGCCAGGCACTGTGCACAGGACCCTATATCTTGTATTTTATTTAGTCCTCATAAAAGCCCTTTAAGGGGAGCCCATTTACTGTTTTAAGGTAAGAAAACAGACTGAGGTAATGCACAAGGTCTCACAGCTGGTAGAGCGATCCCGCAGTCCAGCAGGCTCCTTGCCTGGCCTCCTCACACAAAGGCCTTGCCAACTGGCCGTGCTGTAAAGACAGGACCCTCCCTTTTGCATGCACGAGGGGCCCAGGGCCCAGTTATTCCACTGGCTCCTGAAAGGCCTCCCAGAACCACAGCCGGTTAAAACCAACTGCTTTTGGAGATCATCTGATCCCACCCACTTAAGGAGAAACAAACTCTGAAACAGGTGGGGGTTTGCCTGAGGTCTCGGGGAGAGGACAGGAGACCTGGGGCCCAGCCCTCCCCACCACAGCCCTCAGGGAAGTCAGCAATGCCAATAGCTGGGGCATGTGATTGCTTCCAGATCATGGAAGACTGCAGTCCACGCTCCTTGCTCCGTCCCATCCTGGCTGAAGCACTCCCAGGTCGGCTGAGCAGGAAGGTTTGTTTTGGCAGAAAGCTGGGTGCTGTCCAGCTCGATAATCGTTCGTGTTAACACACCATTATGTGTGTCGTTAACAGACTTGGCAACTGGGACTTGGCTTTTTTTTTTTCTTTACATTTTCTTTTTATTTTCTAAAAATAGAAAAATAAAATGCAACCCCCATGTGTGAATCAGAAGAACCAAGATTCCCAGTCACACAGGTGCTTGCTGACTCTGCCTGGAAGAAGAGGCTTTACCAAAAGCATGTCATTTCTGCCCAGGAAACATCTCACAGCTTTGTTCTCGAAGGCGTCCGTCTGACACCCCATGGGTGGGGTTTGCTTCTCATGACCAAGGCCCGCACATTCCATGGCACCCCAGCGCCCCCTCTGTACCAGCCTAGCAGACGGAATGGAAAAAGTTAGGGCCATGGAGTCAGACTGGAGATTACAGACTGGCTTCACCATTTTGTGGCTTTTGAGAACCTGATCAAGAGATTTCACCTCTCAGTTTCCTCATCTGGATAATAAGAGTAACCATGAGATATTATATGTCATCCTTCCTCCATTTATGTTACACTTAGCAATTCATCTATTTAAAAAAAGAAAGACAAGGAAGGCTAAAAAGATAATATTGTACTCTTGTTATTTAGCAGGACTTTTGAATATAATGCACTCAGAGTATAACGATAAATCAGACATAGGCCTTTCCTTCCAAGAGCTTACAGGCTCACAGAGAGCTAGATCTTATCAACAGAAAAAAGACCAAACTCTGTAAAATAATTTTAAAGAGATTTACTCTGAGTCAAATTTGAGGACCAGGACCCAGAGCCACACCCAAGAGGCCTTGGGCAAGTGGACTCGGTGTGGCTGGGTTACAGTTTGGTTTTATACGTTTCAGGGAGACAGGGGTTACAGGTAAATTTATAAATCGATATGTGGGAGGCATACATTGGTTTGGCCTGAAAAGGTGGTCCATCTCGAAGGGGAGGGGGGTGGTGCTTACAGGTGGGTTTAAAGATTCTTTGCCTTGTAATTGGTTAAAGACATGAAGCTTTGTCTAAAGGCTTGGAATGTTTCAACATAAGGAGCTGTTTATCAGAGATAAGCCACCAAACATAGATTTGTTGTGTAAGTTGAGGACCTGCAGGTTTGTCTTGCATACCCTTAGGCCAGTTAATGGGTTATAAAAGATGTCCCCAAGAAGGGAGGGGGGCATGATGAGGCATGTCTGACCTCCTTCCTCCTGGCAGGCAATTTAGTTTTAGGGTATTCCTTCGACCATGAGGGGTCCATTTAGTCAGCAGGTGGGAGGTGACCTTAAAATTTTATTTCAGTTCACAATATAAAGAAATTTAACTCCATCATTAATCCACTGAGCAGTTTTCCCCAACTCCAACGTTAACACCCTGATCCAAGCCACGGTGTTCTCTCGCCCTGACCACTGTGGTTGCCTCCTAATTGGCCTCCCCGTTCCCTCGTTTGCTCCACCACAGTCTGCTCCCAGCAGGCAGCCAGCATGTTCCCTTAAAACCCCAGTCTGATCCTTTTACTCTCTTGTTCAAAACCTCCCGATGGAGTCCCGTTAAACTTAGGGAAAAAATCCAAAGTCCTTACCTTTGGAAGGTCCTATGATCCAGGACCTCGTCTGCCTCACTGCTCTCTTCACTCACTCCACTGCAGCCAAACCAGACTGCTGCTCTTCCTTGAGCACACCTAGACAGTTCCCACTTGAGATTCCTGTTGTCTCTCCTGGAACTGTGTCCCCATGACACCTGCATGGGGCTCCCTCCCTTCATTCAAGTCTCTGCTCCAATGTCACCTCATCAGAGAGGCATGCTATCCAAAATAGCATCCCCACTGTCCTTACTTTGCTATGCCCTTACTTTGCTTTATTTTTCTCCATAGACCTATCACTTTCCAAATTATATATTTATTTGTGTTCAGCTTTTCACCAGAATGCAAACTTCCAAAAGGCAGAGATTCTGGAACAGTGCCTTGTACATACTATGTACTCAATAAGTAGTTACTGGGTGGATGAATGAATGTAGTAATGTACACATATTGCATGCCAGGCCCTATGTTAAGCACTGATGAGACCAACCGGACAGTCCTTCCCTCCTGGACCATGAGGGCAATTAGACAGAAAGAAGCTCAGTAGGAGCCCTGAGGAGGCACCTGATCCAGCTGGGGAAGGTCAGATCCACGGAGTCCTTTCAAAAGGAAAATATTTCTAAATTGAGTCTTGAATAAGGAGTTGGAGTAGCCAGGTAAAGACGGGAAAGTTGGGGGTGAGGGAAGGGCATTCCCGATAGAAGAAACACTATGAGAAAGGCACAGAGGAAAGAAAGATCTTGATGTGTTTTGAAAACCACAGACTTTCCAGTTTTGCTGGAACTATGTGCATGTCTAGGTGTAGGGGGTGGGTGCAGAGTAGTAAGAAATGAACAGAGACATAGAAAGGAAAAGATCATGGAAGAATGTCTTTGTCAGTTGAGAATATTAGATCTCATCTTATATGCTATGGAAAATCATTAAAGGAAAGTAACATGATCAATTTTACAAAGTTCCTTCTGACCGATGGGTAGAGAATAGATTTGAGGGAGGTCAGGGTGTGAAGCATAAAGATGAGTTAGCTAATAATACAATAACAACAATAAAAATTAGAAAAGAAAAATTGGGGGACTTTCTATAACTACAACCATCTTCAGAAAGGGACAGATCCTGTTAAATGGCAGAGGGACCTTTTTTGTTCTGCTAAGAATTTCTTTGGCTTTGGTGATACAGATTTGAGGACAGGAGCTATGGAGAGCTGAGCCTTCTACATGACAGAAGAAAAGAAGTCCCAGAGGATCTCAGTGAGGGAAAAATAGGAACAAAGGAAAAAGGAGCCAGCAAAACAATGTGATGCTTGTCACTGATTGTGTTATTCCATTTTGCAATGCTATAAAGGAATATCTGAGACTGGGTAATTTATAAAGAAAAGAGGATTATTTGGCCCATGGCTCTGCAGGCTGTACAAGAAGCAACACACCATCATCTGTTTCTGGTGAGGGCTTCAGGGAGCTTCCAATCAAGGCGGAAGTTGAAATGGAAGCAGGTGTGTTACATGGTGAGAGAAGGAGCAAGAGAGGGAGGGGGTGGTGCCAGACTCCTTTAAACAACCCGCTCTCATGTGAACTAATAAAGCAAGAACTCGCTCATTAAGAGGGAGGGCATCAAGCCATTCACGAGGGGACCTATGCCTATGGCCCAAACACCTCCCACTCAGCCCCACCTCCAACATTGGGGATCAGATTTCAGCATGAGATTTGGAGAGGCCGAACATTCAAACCATGTCACTCATCAGGGTAAATTTCCAATGAGAAAAATCCAGTAGTAAAAGGAACTTTTAAAAATAGGAGAACATAATTTACGATTGTAAGTTTTCTAATTAATGGGCTCCACTTTGGGATATGATGGAATCACTGGCATGAACTAGCCCTCCCACCATTAAAACATAACAGAACAAACATAAAACTGGACAAAATATAAAAGGCAACTGTCTTGTGGCATTGGACAACAGGTAGCACAAGACTATGATCCCTGAGAGAAGGTAAGCTCACAAGGTAAGCCCCAACAATTGCCCTAGCCATCCGTCTGGGAACAATCCACTCCCACCCCGCCCCACTGCAGAGGGAGATCTAGAGTCTGAGCAGAGCACAGTAGTTCTGATGAGCTGATTACCCAGAAGCCACAGTTCAGAGCAGCTGAAATGGCTGGAATCTAAGAGGCAGGGTATATCTAATAATTTTTTATTGTGTACTGAAGAGGGGAGTGAACTGCACAAACAGGGATCCCCAGAAGCCTGTGTAGGGATGCCCTCCGAAGTCCTTGTCAGAGAGCTAGGCTATGCCTATGCAGAGTACACAGGCTAACCACAAAGCAGTACAACAGGGTAGATAACAGAACAGAGATAGCAGAAGTCTAAGAGTGCTAGAGGACAGAGGATACAGTCCAGCCATGGCAGAGAAATCTTGTTCATACCTCCATCCTCCACCTGAGACACCAACATGTTGACAACTTAAAAGCAAATACCACACACTAGAGTAAGGCAAACTTTTGATAAGCACTGTCCAATACAACTTTCTGCAATTATGTTAATATTATTTGTACTGCCCAAAATTATAACCACTAGCCATATGTGTCTATCAAGCACTTAAAATAAAACTACAGCAACTAAGGATATAATTTTTGTTTCATTTTATTTAATTTAAATTTAAATAGCTGCATGTGGCTACCATATTGTACAGCATAGCTTTAGATTCACCCTAACAAATTCTGAACCTAGGCCCTCACAAGATTCACAAGGGACACAGAGTTTGGGGTCGATCCATTAAGTTAGAGAAGAATGGGAAAGACATTAGGCTTTCTACGGATCCTGCCTCTCAAAGCATTAAAATGAGGTTACAAAAATTCAAGGTGATGAGCCAATAATTGAACCCCTTACTGGTTACTAGAATAAAAATTAATGTTTTTCAGAGGAAGATAACAGAATCCAAAATCTCTATAACATATTATCAATGTTCAGTACATAATCAAAAATTGCTAGATATGCAAAGAATGGAAAAAAGTGACCCATAGTCAAGAAAGCAATTCCAAAATACCCCAGATGTTGAAATTAGCATACAACTACTTCAAAGTAACAGTTATAAATACTTTCAAAAAACTAAAGGAAGATGCTCTTAATAAGTGACCAAATGGGAAATACTCAACACAGATATTGAAAGTATTAAAAAGAACTAGAATTGAAATGTATAATAACTGAAATTTTTCTAATTGATTGGATCAATGGACTCAACAACAGATTGGAGAGGCAGAAGTGTAATGAACTTGAAGATAAATCAATAGAAATTTGCCAATCTGAAGAATAAAAAGAAATGATTGAAGACAAATGAGCAAAACCTCAGGGATCTTCAGAACAATACTGAATTGTCAAAATACATGTAGTAGGAGTGCTAGAAGAAGAGAGTGAAAATAGAAAAGAAAAATATTTGAAAAAATAATAGCTGAAATATTTTCTATTCAGTAAAGGCATAAATTTTCAGATTCAAAATACTCAGTGAACACCAAGTAGGATAAGTACAAAGAAAACCACACCCAGGTATGTCAAGAAAAAGCAATCAGAAAACAAAGAGACATTATACAGAGATGCACCTCCACTTATGATGGGGTTGCATCCCAATAAACCCATTGTAAATAGAAAATATTTTAAGTTGAAACTATATTTAATATACCTAGCCTAACCTCCCTTAAACATGCTCAGAACACTCACGTTAGCCTATACTTGGGCAAAATCGCCTAACGCAAAGCCTATTTTATAATAAAGTGTTGAATATTTTATATATTTTATTAAATACTGTACTGAAGTGAAAAGCAGAATGATTGTATGGGTAATCAACGTACAGTTACTACTGAATGTGTCACTTTTTCACCATAATAAAGTCAAAAAATCCTAAGTCCAACCATCATAAATCGGGAAGTTTCTGTGCAGATGAAAGATGATAAAAATTATTGCTGACTTCTCATCCGAAACAATGGAGGCAAGAAGACAATGGAACAACATTTTAAAGCGAATGAAAGACAAAATTCTATCAAACTAAGAATTCTATATTAAGCAAAAGTATTCTTCAAAAAGTAGGATGAAATAAAGACATTTTTGATAAATTCGAGTTGGGAGAATTTGATGTCGGTAGACCTGCACTACAAAAAAGATGCTAAAGGATGTTTTTTAGGCTGAAAGGCATTGATATCACCTGAATACTTGTGTCTACAGACAGGAGAAAACAGCACCAAAAAAAGTTTTTAAAAAGGAGTTTAGATCAATATGGCCAACTAGACACAGATAGTATGTGCCTCCTCCACAGAGAGGAACCATAATAGTAAGCAGATTCTCTCATTTCAAACAGATCATCTAGGAGAGAATGCTAGGATTCACCACAGAAATTATGGGAAGCCCCAAAAGTGAGTAAGGAGACAGTTCAGGGCAACATGCCTGGCTGGGGACTAGCTAACAGCTGGGAGAAGCTCCTGGATGTGGGTAAAGAGTAAGAGAGAAGACCCCAGGGCTCCACTCACAAAGACAAGCTTTTACAACCTTGGGTGTAAGAAAAAGCCCTGACCCATTTTGGACCTAACATAGGGAGCTGCTTGGATATTGCACAGAGACATTGTACCATAAAGGGAACTCATGTGGAATCCCACAGGTATCCAAACCTAGAGCAGCTTAAGCCAGACAACATTCTGAGAGCCTAGATAATGTGGAACCATGGGTGCACCTGCAGCCACTGCACAGATCTAAGGAGGGATAGAGGAGCCCAGGTGCTACCATGCACCCCTGAGAATGTCCGCACTTCCCCACTATGGGCTGCTGTTGAGACTGAGACATGACTAGAAAGCATTCCCATAGTTTTTCGCCAACTCTGCCTGCCTGGGTGGGACCCCAGCATTTCCAATCACAGGTCCAAGGCACCATTTTGAGAGTTTAACACTGGGCAGTGCCCCATCCTTGGGCTGAATTTCAGCTTGATGCAACTGCAGCCCCCAGCTGGCTGGGAAGGGCAGGGAAACCAGGCTTTCTAGAATGCATCCAAGATGGTACTCATGATCCTGCAGCCTGTTTCTGTGGAAATAGGTCTTAAGCAAAATGCATTCCCCACAGTTTCCTGTCACTGCAACCTGCCTGAGAAGGGCTCCACCCTCCCTGGTCATAAGCCCAAGGTGCCAGTTTGGGATTTTAAAGCTGGTCAGTGCCTTGCCCTCAGCCTGAGTTCAGGCTGATGCAGCTGCAGCCCTGCCCAGCTGAGGAGGGACAGGGAAGCCTAAGATGTTCTATCTACCACTCCTAGGACAATTTCCACCATCCTGCTGCAAGCTGCAGTGAGACAAGACATGAGCAGACAGCACTCCACCCAGCATCTTACCCACACTGTTTGCCTAGAAGAATCACCACCCTCTCTGGTCACAGGCCCAAGGCACTATTTTAGGAGTTTAAAGCTAAGCAGTGCCCCACCCTTGGGCTGAGCTCAGGCTGATGCAGCTGCAGCCCCACCCAGCTGAGAAGGGACAAGGGAGCCCAAGCTCTCCTATACACACCTAGGACAATCCCCACTTCCCTGCTACAGGCCCCTGTGACACTGAGACATGAGCAGACAGCACTCCCCATGGTTTCTTGCCCACGCCGCTTGTCTGAAAGGGGCCTTGCCCTCTTTGGCTGCAAGCCTACATTTGGCACCAATTTGAGAGTTTAACACTGAGCCATGCCCTACCCACAGGCAGAGTTCAAGGTAAAGTGACTGCAGCTACCACCAGGCTGGGAAGGGACAGGAAAAACCAAGTTCTTCTCAGTACGCTTAGGACAATACCCACTACCCTGTTACAAGCAGCTGTGGGACTAGGGACTAGCCTGCCCAATACTTTGCGGCTACCAGTAACACCAACACAGACTACTTGGGTCCTGGTGGGTGGCTACACCACCACTACTGCCACTTCCCACATCACACCAGCTGCTTAGGGGCCTGAGAATCTGCCCACACACCTGGCCCTCTACTCAAATTACTATCCTGAGCAAGCCACCTGAAGGCCCAAGAATTGGCCCCCCAGGACACACTAACACCACTGCCAGTATAAGCTTCTCTGGGGCCTAAAATCAGGCATACACAGCCCAGTGCTTCCACCACTGGGGCCCAAAGAATGGCTTGGCTACTATTCAAGTCCCCAGCAAAACTTCACCACAGCCTCAACTAATAACTGTTCCCTAAGCCACCAAGGAAATCACAGATACCACTGACCCTGAATACTGCCCAAGAAATCATACAAATGTAAAATCACACTATTGCAGGCACCCAAAATCAAAGTCACAGTGTCCTACTCAACCAACAACATAAATATGCCTTCAGGAATAAATTCTTTCCATTGAAAGCAATTACAAAAACTCAGAACAAGAGACTGCCACATCAGATGTACAAATATCAATGGAAGGACATAGGAAATATGAAAAATCAAGGAAATATGACAACACCAAAGGAATACAACAATTGTCCAGCAACAGATCCCAACCGAAAAGAATTCCTCATAATTCCAAGTAAAGAACTCCAAATATTGATTCTAAAGAAGCTCAATGAGATGGAAGAGAAATCTGAAAAACAAGAACCAAAAAAAGAAGAGAGAAGATCCAAATAAACACAATCAAAAATGAAAAAAGGAGACATTACAACTGATAACACAGAAATACAAAAGAGCACAGATATTATTATGAACAATTATACCCTCACAAACTAGAAAACCTAGAGGAAATGGATGAATTTCTGAAGACATACAATCTCCCAAGATTGAACCAGTAATAAACAGAACTCCTGAATACACCAATAACAACTAGCAAGATTGAATCAGTCATTTAAAAAACTCCCAATTAAAAAAAATACTCAGAACCATATGGATTCACAGTGAAATTCTACCAGATACACAAATAAGAACTGGTGCCAATCCTACTGAAACTGTTCCAAAAGATCGAGCTCACATCAGAGCCTGAGAGCTACCTGCCTGCAGCTGCTGCCACTAATAGCAACCTCACCCACCTCAGCAGCAAGGCCGTAGTGTACTTACACACTCCATGAGGACAGGCTCTCTCCATCCATCACCACTACTGCTGGGGTCTGGGGAACCACCCTGCCCTGCCCACCACTGGGGGGTCTGAGAACAGGCCTGTCCAGCCTGGCACCACCCCCTCCCAGTGCCCAAGCATGCCACCCAGGGACTTGGGAATCACCCCACCCTATCCACCGCTGCTGGCTTGTGTGCACTCCTCCTGGGGCCTGAGGATGGACCCACCTAGCCTGCCACTATAATCACAAGTGGCATCTTTTCACACATGCCACATGGGGGCCTCTGGACTGGCCTTCCCAGCCAGTTGCAGTCACAACAAACATGAGAGCATGCCACATGGGAGACTGAGGATTGTCGCACCAATGCTACTGCCACACAACTTCCCAGGAGCCCAAGAACCTTCCCACCCACAAGGCCCACTGCTGCCACTAGTGACAACGGAGCAAGCCATCTAGAGGCTCAAGAATCAATTCACTTGGACCCACTAACACCAGAGCCTGGGTACACCACCTGGAGGCCCAATAATAAGCATGTTCAGCCTGTCACTGTCACCACTGGATCCAAAGACTGGCCCACCTGATGTCCCTCACCCCAGAAAAACCCCACCATAGCCTTCAGTTACACTAGCAATCACAGCCTAAGCCACTGAGGAGACCACAGACACCACTGACACTGTTCAGCCAAAGAAATCATACAAAGACTACACTACTACATGCAACCAGAATCAAAGCTAAAGTGCCATATTCAGAAAACTACATAGATACATCTTTAGGGAAAAGACTTCCGCTATGAAAGCCAATCCAAAGTGTGGAAGAAGTAATGGTTACACCAGATGTGCAGAGATCAATGTAAGAACACAAGAAACATGAAAAAGCAAGGAAATACGACACTTCCAAAGGAACACAGTAATTCTCCAGCAACAGATTCCAATGAAAAAGAAATTTATGAAATTCCAGAAAAGGAATTCAAAATAATGATATTAAATAATATAATATCAGTGAGATACAGAAGTACACAGATAAATAATACAAAAAATTAGAAAAATAATTCACAATATGAATGAGAAATTCACCAAATAAATAGAGATCATAAAAAGAACCAAACAGAAATCCTGGAACTGAAGAATTCAATGAATAAAATAAAAAATACATTTGAAAACTTTAACAATAGACTAGATGAAACAGAAGAAAAATTTCAGAACGGAAAGATAGGCCTTTTAAAAGAACTCAGACAAAAAAGAAAAAGAATAAAGAACAAAAAAATGAGCAAAGCCTACATGACATATGAGACACCATAAAGCAACCAAATATTTGAAAATTGGGTGTCCCAGAAGGTGAAGAGAAACTCAAAGGCATAGAAAACCTATTTAACAAAATAATAGCTGAAAATTTCCCAAGTCTAGCAAGAGATTAGACATCCAGATATAGGAAGATGAAAGATTCCCAAATAGATACAACTCAAAAAAGTCTTCTCCATGGCACATTATAGTCAAAATGCTAAAGGTCAAAAACAAAGAGACAATTCTAAAAACAGCAAGAGAAAAGCAAATGGCCACATATAAGGGAACCCCTATCAGACTAACAGCAGCAAACTTCTCAACAGAAACCTTACAGGCCAGGAGGGAATGGAATAATATAGTGAAAGTGCTGAAAGGAAAAAAAAAAATCCCGACAAGAATACTATATCCAGAAAAGTGATCCTTCATAAATAAAGAAGAAATAATGTCTTTCCCAGACAAGTAAAAACTGAGAAAATTTATTCCACTAGACCAGCCCTATAAGAAATACTTAAGGGCGTCCTAAATCTGAGAATGAAAGGACCATATCTGGCATCATGAAAACAGATGAAAGTATAAAACTCTTTGGTGAAGCAAATATATAAATGAGGAAGAGAAAACCTCAAACGTTACTACAGAAAACCACCAAACTGCAATGATAAACAATAAAAGAGAAACAGAGGAATGAAGGCTATACAAAACAATCAGAAAACAATTAACCAAATGACAGGACTAAGTCCTCACAAATCAATAATAACCTTGAATGTAAATGAATTAAATTTTCCACTGAAAAGAAATAAACTGGTAGAATAGATTTTTTTAAATGATCCACCTATAGGCTGACTACAAGAAACTCAATTCACCTATAAAGACACACATAAATAGAAAGTAAGGAATAGAAAAAGATATTCCATGCAAATGGAAACCAAAAGTACCTAGGCTTATATCAGATAAAATAGACTTTAAGTCAAAAACAATAAAGATACAAAGAAGCTCATTATATGATAATAAAGGAATCAATTCAGAAAGAAATATAGCAGTTTTAAATATATACGCACTCAACACTGGAGCACCCGGATATATAAAGCAAATGGTGTGAGATCTAATGGGAGAGATAGACTCCAATATAATAATAGTTGGGGATTTAAACATCCCACTGTCAGCATTACACAGAACATTTAGACAGAAAATTAACAAAGAAACATTGGATACAAACTGCATGTTAGAGCAAATGGACCTAACAGACATCTACAGAACATTTGATCCAACAGCTGGCAAATACACATTCTTTTCATCACACATGGAATGTTCTCTAGGACAGACCATATGTTAGGACACAAAACAAATTTCAACAAATTTTTATTTTGTTTTGTTTTGTTTTGTTTTTGAGACAGAGTCTCACTGTGTTGCCCAGGCTAGAGTGCCATGGCATCAGCCTAGCTCACAGCAACCTCAAACTCCTGGGCTCAAGCGATCCTTCTGCCTCAGCCTCCCGAGTAGCTGGGACTACAGGCATGCACCACCATGCCCGGCTAATTTTTTTTTCTATATATTTTTAGTTTTCCAGCTAATTTCTTTCTATTTTTAGTAGAGACAGAGACGGGGTCTTGCTCTTGCTCAGGCAGGTCTCGAACTGCTGAGTTCAAACAATCCACCCGCCTCGGCCTCCCAGAGTGCTAGGATTACAGGCATGAGCCACCACACCCGGCCTCAACAAATTTTTGAAAATCAAAATCATATCAAGTATCTTCTGAGACCACAATGGAATAAAACTAAAAATCAATAACAAGAGAAACTTTGGAAACTATACAAATACATAGAAATTAAAAAACATGCTCTCAAATGACTATTAGGACAATGAAAAAATTAATAATGAAATCAAAAAATTCTTAAACAAAAATTGAAACACAACATATGAAAACCTATGGGATATAGCAAAATCCGTGTTAAGAGGGAAGTTTACAGCAACATATGCCTACATCAAAAAACTGGAAATATTTCAAATAAACAATCTAATGATGCACCTCAAAGAAGTAGAAAAGCAAGAACAAACTAAACCCAAAATTAGTATAAGAAAAGAAATAATAAAGATCAGAGCAGAAATAAATGAAATAGAGAATTAAAAAAGAAACAAAGGATCAATGAAGTGAAAAGTTGGTTTTTTGAAAAGATAAACAAAATCAGTAAACCATTGCTAGACTAACCAAGAAAAAAAAGTGAAGCCCCAAATAAACAAAATCAGGAAGAAAAATAGGAGACATTACAACTAATACAATGTAAATACAAAAGATCATCAGAGACTATTATGAATGATACCCTAATGAACTGGAAAACCTAGAGGAAACAAGTACATTCCTGGACACATACAACCTACCAAGATTGAATCAGGAAGAAGCAGAAAACCTGAACAGACCAATAATGAGTAACAAGGTTGAATAAGTAATAAAAATATACAAACAAAGAAAATCCCAGGAACTGATGGCTTCACTACCTAATTCTGCCAAACATGTAAAGAAAAATTAACACCAATTCTCAAACTAGTCCAGAAAATTGAATAGGAGGAAATTCTCCCTAACTCATTCTGTAAGGCCAGCATTATCCTGAAACCAAAACCAGATAAGGACACAACAAAAAATGAAAATTCCAGGCAACAGGAATATGAAAAAATGCTCAACATCACTAATCCTCAGGGAAATGTAAATTGAAACCACAGTGAGATATCATTCTACCCCACTTAGAATGGCTATTATTAAAAGACCAAAAAAATAACAGATGCTGGCAAGGACACAGGAAAAGGGGAACTCGTAGACACTGTTGGTGAGAATGTAAATTAGTAGCCATTATGAAAAACATTATGAAGACTTCTCGAAAAACTAAAAATAGAACTACCGTATGATACAGCAACCGTACTGCAGGGATATATCCAAAGGAAAGGAAATCAGTATATCAAAGGGGTAGCAGCCCTCCCATGTTTATTGCGGCACTGTTCACAATAGCCAAGACATGGAAGCAAACTAAACGTTCATCAGTGGATGGATGGGTAAAGAAAAGGTGGTATATATTTACACAATGGTATACTATTCAGCCATAAAAAAGATTGAAATCCTGTCATTTATAGCAACATGAATGGAACTGGAGGTCATTATGTTAAGCGAAATAAGCCAGGCACAGAAAGACAAATATTGCATGTTCTCACTCATATGTGGGAACTAAAAAAAGGGATCACATGGAGTTAGAGAGTAGGATGATACCAGTGGCTAGGAAGGGTGGGTGTGGGGGAGGAGGAGGAGGAAGGGATGAAGAGAGGTTGGTTAATGGGTACAAACATACAATTAGATAGAAGGAATGAGTTCTGATGTTCAATAGCAGAGCAGGGTGACTGTAGTTAATAGGAATGTTATGATATATTTCAAAATAGCCAGAAGAGAGTTCTTGAAATGTTCCCAACACATAGAAATGATAAATGCTCGAAATGATGGGTATCCTGAACACTCTGACTTGATCATTAAATATCATACAGACCCCAGAAATATGTACAGATACTATGTATCAATAAAATTTTTTTGAAAAAAAATCACAAATGTAAAGAAACTAAAACTCCCCAACTAAAAAAAAAAAAAAACCAGAATGACAAACTGTATAAAAGCAAAATTCAAGAATAGTCTGTTTATTAAAAGGGATGCACTTTAAATTTCAAAATATAAATATGTTGAAAGTAAAAGGATGGAAAAAGATATGTTTTGGACTGAATTATGTTTCCCCAAAATTCCTGTGTTGAAGCTCTAACTCCCAATATAACTGTATTTGGAGGCAGAGTCTTCAGGGAGGTAATTAAGGGTACATGAGGCCATAAGAGTGGGCCCCTAATCTAACCGGATTAATGTCCTTATAAGGAAAAAGAGACGCCAACGGTCGCTCTCAGAGAAGAAGCCATGTGAGAACTCGGCAAGAAGGCAGCTGTCTACAGTACAGAGAGATCTCACCAGAAGCCAACCCTGACAGCACCTTGACCTTGGACTTCTAGCCTCTAGAACTGAGAGGAAACAAATTTCTGTTGTTTAAGCCACCTAGCCTATGGTATTTTTTTATGGCAGTCCTGGCTAAGACATGATGCACAGAATAAATACATGAAAGGTGAAGTGGCTATATTAAAAGGTATTTGCTGTTTGTACGGTGTGATCCCCCCAAGCGACAGCCAATCTTTAGTGAAATCTACTACATTCATGAAAGCTTTGTGCAAGTGGGTTTCTTTAACAGACATCGGGAAAGAGCTTGAGTTTCATACCTAGTTCTAGACATTGCAGAAAAGAGAGAGCATATGCTGACATAGAAACCTAAAGCAGGCCGGGCGCGGTGGCTCATGCCTGTAATCCTAGCACTCTGGGAGGCCGAGGCGGGCGGATCGTTCTGAGCTCAGGAGTTCGAGACCAGCCTGAGCAAGAGCGAGACCCCGTCTCTACCAAAAATAGAAAGAAATTAATCGGACAGCTAAAAATATATAGAGAAAAAATTAGCCGGGCATGGTGGCGCATGCCTGTAGTCCCAGCTACTCGGGAGGCTGAGACAGTAGGATTGCTCAAGCCCAGGAGTTTGAGGTTGCTGTGAGCTAGGCTGACACCACGGCACTCGCCCCAGGCAAAAGAGTGAGACTCTGTCCCAAAAAAAAAAGAAAGAAAAAGAAACCTAAAGCAGAGAACACCAGAAAAACCTCAGCCCCCTCGAGAATTTGCCGAACCTCAAAGAGGATACTAGATGCCCACCGAACATGAAATAGTGGT
>RJWJ010005756.1:0-66341 GCA_004363605.1 Indri indri
GTGATCCTCCTGCCTCAGCCTTCCAGAGTACTAGGATTACAGGGGAGAGCCACTGTGCCGGGCCAAGAAATATTTTTGCATCTACTGTTATACGATCTAAGTGCAAAGAAATTTTCTTAAATTTTAATCTTCAAAAATGGTATATGGTTTAAATTCTTGTTACAATTTTTCAGTGAGCAATTAAAACACCTTTGAGATACTAGTAAAGGAAAAAAGAGGGAAAGAAAGTTCACTATGATAATGGTTAAAGGAAAGAATATATCTCAGGAGAAAGAAAATATAGAAAAGATAAAAAAAAAACAAAAAGTAAGGATAAAAGTCAATTTTCTGGAAGGGGAAGTTTTAACACTAACCTGGAAAAAAGTATATAGTAAAATTTCTAAGATTGCGTAATTTAATGTCATGCAGGAAAATATAAAGATAATAGTTAATAACTCACAAGAGATCTTTTGAGGTTGAGTGGCAGGAAAAATGAAAGGTAGGCTCAATATAAATATAATTCAAACTGTATTAATAAGGTAGTTCCTATATTATTTTAACTATCCAGAAACAAAAGGGGAATTAAAAAGGATTGCAGAACTGTTCCCTAATGGCACGAGCCTAATATAACTGGATTAAATCTTACTGGACTGCTCTGCTGAACACAGTGTTCAAAATGTTGTTTTTGATCATTCTTGCAATGAGAACAAAAAATAATATCTGACCCTTTTGCAATGGTATTTATCAAAATAACATCTTACATAGATATGATGGTAGGGTCCTGAGCTACCTAAAGTTTGTAAACTCATTTCAGTAATCTGAAAAAAAACCTCTGTTGGTGAGTGTTAATTATGGAATCAACATGTGAGAAACATTACATTCGTGGGTTGATTGGTATTACTCTTTGTTGATCTGAGATTATCATCTAAAAAGGTTTTGATTTAGGATTCAATTGCCAAGTTACATCATTCTTAAAGCATCTCAAATCAGGCAGGACAGAATAGAACCACATGCTGATGTCACAGGGTGTAGATGGCTCCAGATGATTTAGTAACAGTCATGCTCTAATCATGAATGGTCAGCTGCTCTGAGATACTAACAGGAATGATCACCTGCTCCCGTGACATGCCCTTGAACAACAGGTCTTCATGGTTGACATGAGGGCTCCCTTGGAAATGAAGTTGCAGGGATGTAACAGAACCACAGACAGAGTAGGATCTCTGGGTCAAGGTGGGATCAAGTCTAAGGTGAGCAGCAGCCGCAATAGTCTTGCAAGTACATGTTGGGGAAGCATCTCCTTGTGAAGAAACCTCCCATAGGTTAATGACTATGCTAATCCTCAGCAAAATAATCTGTCCATTCCTTAGGTGACGCGTGCATTGCCATCTCAATGAACCTCTCTCATAGATAATGTGAGCTGTTCATTTGAATCTCGGAAAACAATAAAGTTAAGTTGGCTATTCTTTCCAGTTCAACATTGAATTCTTAAATTGTCAGACAACTGTGCAGGTCTGAACGAATGACTACTCACATTCCCTTTCCACTGCCCCACGGTAGGCTTTGCTCAGAATGGCAAGGAGAAAGACTGGAAGAGAGAAACAGTTGCAGGATCTTCTTGTACTTCTCCAGGGCTTTGTAGGTGCTCAGAACAGGATCCATGATGGTGAATTTTTTTCTGTGAAGAAGGCAGCTAGAAAGGAATATAGTCTTCATTCTCTAGATAAGAGAATTGGAGAAAGAGAATTTATAGTTGGCTGATTACAATGCAGCATGGAAACTCATATCTACAATTTATCTAGAATTCTAGCCACCCTGATTAAAATAACATCATTAATAACAACTGACATTTATTGAGTACTTATCATTCTTTACATATGTTATCTCATTTAATCCTCCCAACAACTCAATGAATGAATGAGCACTATCATTCTTTATGTATGTTCTCATTTAATCCTCCCAACAACTCAATGAATGAGTGAGTGCTATAATTAGTTCCATTGCACAGTTGAGGATAACAAGTGTTGTGTCAACCCAGTTTCTTTTTTTTTTTTTTTTAGACTCATTAATTGTTTATTTACCAAGAGAAACTATTCCTTAGCCAACATATTCATGTTTCATAGTTCAGGAGCACAGGTCACTGACAAACTTCTATGGAACTCAATCCAAAGAAATTCTCTGCATTCCGAAGTCACTTTGCATTCGGAAAGACACCAGCCTTCTTCAACTCCTCAAAATCTTTCATGGAATCATAACATGCCTTCTGCATAAGCCTTCTTTCTTGGTTTAGCCAAAGCAAACTTACAGAGAGCTTTAACCCCCAGGGATGATACAACCAGTGCTCCAACAATATGAAATCACAGCTACCTGGCAGGAAAGGCATCTGAGCTGTCATCAGAGCCATGGTGGTTTTTGTCTTTAACACCAACATCCTTCCTGGCCAATGGAGAAATGCCCAGTTTCTTAAATATCGTCCTGTGATTATTAAATGTTTGGGGAGACATATAAACTTTTTAATTATCACTCAGCAATTGCTCATTATACTGAGTATAAATGGTTAGCTTCATTTTCTTATTAAGTTTATATTTTCGACTTTTCTCTCCTTATTTATCTTCTTTTCCTTGTGGTGGAAACTTGTACCCACAGACTAGAAGTCTTAGATCTTAGTTGTATTTCAGCCTTTTAGGAGCCATGTGAGCTTAAGTCATTTCACTTCAGTTTCCTCTGGAGTTCATAGAATGGGAACACTGGGCCGTTGTGAGGGTCAGATGTGACAATGCAGATGAACATGTTTGGTACAGTGTCAAGCACTGTGTAAATACTAATGTAAATATTATTTCTACTTTTTTCTTTGCTTCATTGTCCCCCTTAGTTTTCTGAATAAAGAAATTGCATTCCCTTACACGTTCATATCCAAATGTCTTCTAAATGGTGTGATTACAACACAAAAAGAGAATAGTAAGATTTCTGAAGAATTTCACTTAAAACTGTTTGTTCCTCCAAGTCCAAGTTATTCTCTCGGTAACTAAGGTGCGTGTAATTTTCTGAACTTCCAAATTACCTGTTACATCTTCAGAGGACACATTGATATCTGTAAATATATCAGGTGCAGCGTTAATAGAGGATCCCAAAGCCTAAAATTGTTCATGCATCTCCGTATGTGCTTAACGTCACTGGAAGCAACATGACACCTTGAGCACTGAAGCCCTAAAGTTAACTGACTTGAGAAAGTTTGGTTGTAAAAATTTTAATTCTACATAAGAGTAACTCAGGTTAAGAAGAAGCTGAAACATACTAGCCAATGACAGTAGAAAAGAAGGAAATTTGAAAAGTATGAATGCAAAAAGTAGACGTATCAGAAAGAAAATAATATGAGGAAATATTATTAGAAAAAAATTAGATATGAGGAGGGAGGCTGCAAATTTCAAGGCAGCTCTGAGCCTGTGGAGTAGAAACCGTGAGCAAAGCTCACCCTCCTGAGCTGAAAAAAATTATGGACAAAAAATTATGTGTTAGACATGTCCAAGGACTGTTGCAGGGATTTGATCCTTTTATGAATCCTGCGATAGACAAATGTGCGGAGATGGCACCTAGCGGGCAGCATAACAATATTGGCACGGGAGTAATATGAGGAAATAGTATCATCATGTTAGAAGCCTGGGAAAAGTGTAAATGATGGCTGTTCAGCAGAGAAATCCACATCCCCTCTCCAAAGGGCCTGTTTTACTATGATGTAAAAACTGGGTCATGTACATTTTCCTGTTGAACTTTTTGTTAAATAAACTTTTGTAATAGTCAAAAAGGGAAAAAATTAGATATGAAGAAAGGTAACAGCGTAGCAAGGCCAGTGTGTGTGTGTATCATGGGTGGGAGTGGGCGGCAGGAAAGCACAGGGACGATTCTCTGCTGAGTTCCCACACGAAGCTGGGCACTGCCTAAACCGAACCAAGTGAGACCAGCATGATTATAACTATTAAATTCAACTCTTCCCTGTACTATATGCAAAGAACTACAGAAAAATCTTAACACTGGTGAGTAAGAAGGCTCTTAGCTACCAGTGACAGTTCCAAAAGGGTAGAGACTAACACCCATTCAGGAGAAAAAATTGCTTGTGCCTCTCAGGCCTTAAAGGTGAAACCCAATATCCTAAAAGTTACGTTTTGAGTGTCTATGTAAGTTAAGCATGGCACTGTGGCAGTGCTATAGAGACATAAAGCAAAACAACTTGCTTAAACGTATACCTTAAAAAACTTTTACACACAGACACACCAAAAAAAAAACAAAACAAAACAAACAAACAAAAAAACACCCAAAACAAACAAGACCTAGGCTAGGCATGGTAGCTCATACCTGTAGTCCCAGCTACTTGGGAGGCTGAAGCAGGAGAATCACTTGAGCCCAGGAGTCTGAGGTTGCAGTGAGTGAGGCTGACACCATGGCACTCTAGCCTGGGTGACAGAGCAATACTATGTCTCAAAAAAAAAGTTTTGGATGGGAGTATTTTCACATATTTGAAGGACTGTCACATGTAAGAAGTAGACTAGTTTTGTGTCTCCTCAGAAATTGGAATGAGAACTAACAGATGATGTATTGAATGACTCTTGGATTCCAGGCAATAGTCAAGGGCTTGGAAAACAAAAATAGCTAAGACAAAGTCCTAGACCTTAAAGAATCTATTAATAGTTTTTTATGTGGAAGAAAATAATAAAGTCTTTTTGTATATGCTCAACATGCTATAGATATTTAATATACTTACTGGAGGTGTTCAGTTAGAAAAGGAAGTACCACATGATGTAGAGTAATGGTTGGTTTTGAAGACCAGTGTGGACAGGTGACTTCTGGGCTTCATTCTGATTCTATAAGCCTCTGATTCCAGGAGCAGTCTCCAGACCTTCATGAACTTAAAAGACGGTAGTGAGGAGAACCCACTACAACTTGTATTTCATATTTATAGTGTTCATTTAAATCAGATATTATTTAAATCAGATATTTAGATATTAGTATTAAATATTATTAAGATATAGATATTCTAGGGGAGTCTAAGAGAATCCACATGGATTTAATGTATTTATTATAAAAATATTTTAGGGACAAACTTTGAACTGGATATGTGTATACTATGTGAAAGATCTGGAAAAAAATGAAAGCAGGATGATTTCATACATGTAGCCATCTATTTAATATTCATTAAGCACTAATTATATGCCAGGCATTGTTGTAGGTGTTAGGAAGATAGAAGTAAGGAGGCCAATATTTCTTTAGTGGTATTTAAGACCAGTATAGCATAGTGGTAAGATCATGGGATAATGAAACGTACTGTTTAGGTTCAAGCCCTTGTTCCTCTACTTCCTAGATGTGTGGCCTTGGGCTCGGTTACCTGACTTCTTCATGCCTCAGTTTGCATAATGTGTAAAACAGAGATAAAAATGGTACCTCTGTTATAGAGATGCTTGTAAGGCTAAGTGGGTTTATATGTACAAAGTGCTTAGAACACTGCCTGGAATACTATATGTACTATACAGGTCGAATATCCCTAATCCAAAACTCCAAAATCCAAAATGCTCCAAAATCTGAAAGTTTTTGAGCACTGACGTTATACTCATTGGAACATTTTGGGTTTGGGATTTTCAGATTAGGGGTACTCGACCTGTATAAGCATTTAGTTTTTTCCCCCAATAATTGGTTCTGCCCTCAGGAATCTTCCAGTTTGGTTTAGATCATCTTCCTTCCCTCTCTCTTAGTCACCACAGTTGCGTGGGAGCCAAAAAGGATCTCTGTTATTCCCCAAAGGCCTTTGACATAGTTGAATTGCGTACACATTTCCTTAATGCTAGGGTGCTGGCGTGACAGTGCCATTTTCCATTACTTATACTCTGGGTACCCCAAACTCTAAGGTTGGGGCACATCTTGCAAATTTTAGGTCACATTGCCACTGTTGCAATTGGGGATATGGTCAGCTTAACCCAATCACCTGTACTAAGGACGGGGGAAATATGATTTATTAAACATCCGGGAGTGGTGTTACAGAATGTGTGTTGCTTGCAGAAGAAGGGGTGGAGGGGTAATGCATGCAGCGTAGGCTGGATTGTTGATCTCCCATTTGGGGATTTTCTTTTTTTTTTTTTTTTTTTTTTTTTTGAGACAGAGTCTCGCTTTGTTGCCTGGGCTAGAGTGAGTGCCGTGGCGTCAGCCTAGTTCATAGCAACCTCAAACTCACGGGCTCGAGCGAACCTTCTGCCTCAGCCTCCTGAGTAGCTGGGACTACAGGCATGCGCCACCATGCCCGGCTAATTTTTTCTATATATATATTTTTAGTTGTCCAGATCATTTCTTTCTATTTTTTAGTAGAGACGGGGTCTCGCTCTTGCTCTGGCTGGTCTCGAACTCCTGACCTTGAGCGATCCTCCCGCCTCGGCCTCCCAGAGTGCTAGGATTACAGGCGTGAGCCACCGCGCCCGGCCTCCAGTTGGGGATTTTCAAATGCACATCTGATAGTGTCACTGCCTGGCTTCACATCCTTGTGCCCTTTACTTTAGCATGAATTTCAGACTGTGTATGAAGGCCATCACGTTTCCACCAACCTCTTCCACCCCATCTCAAGTCCAGCTCTGCCTTCCTCACTGTGATCCAGCCACACTGGCTTTGGTTTGTACCTTATTTGAGCCATGCTGTTTTCTACTTCAAGGTCTTTAAACATGCTATTCCCGCTGTCTGGAGCTTTTTATCTCTTCTTTCTACGTCCCTACCATACCTTTGCATAGCTCGTTAACTTAAACTCATGTATTGGGTTAGTGTCCCAATACATCATTTTCCCAAAGAAGGAATCCTGATTTCTCAGAGTGAGTTAGGTCTGCTTACTACTTGCATGGACCCTGGTACACAGGACTGATTGTAATAGTTATTTACTTTTATAATTATCTGTCAGTCTTCCCCAGTGGACTTTGTGCTTGTGAAGGCAGGGACTGTGTTTTGTTTACTGCATTACTAGTCAATCTCTAGTTCCTGGCATAGTGTGTGGCACATGGGAATGATTCAGTGTGCATTTGTTTCATGAATGAACGCGTGAACAAATGAGAGTTTATGCGCTGTCTTAGCTTGGGCCGCCGTATAATATACCATAGACTGTGTCCTAGTCTGGTCAGGCTGTTATAACAAAATATCATAAACCGTGTGGCTTATAAACAACAAACATTTATTTCTTACCATTTTGGAAACTAGGAAGTCCAAGATCAAGGGGCTGGCAGATTTGGTGTCTGGGGAGAGTCCACTTCCTTATTCATAGGTGGCTGTTTTCCTGCTGTGTACTGACACAGTTAAAGGGGCTAACAAGCTTTTTGGAGCCCCTTTTACTCTTTCATAAGGGCACTAACCCAACACATGAGGATTCAGCCCTCATGACCTAATCACCTCCCAAAGGCCCCACCTCCTAATACCATCACTCTGGGGGTTAGGATTTCAACATACGAATTTTTTAGGGACGTAAACATTCAGTCCATTATAAACTGGGTGGCTTAAATAATAGAAATTTATTTCTCACAGTCCTAGAGGCTAGAAAGTCCAAGATCAAGGGGTTGGCTGATGTGGTTCCTGGTGAGGGCCCTCTTCCCGGCTTACAGATGGCCATCTTCTTGCTGTGTCCTTATATGGTAGAAAGAGAGAGAACCAGCTTTCTGGTAGCTCTTCTTACAAAGACACTAATTCTACCATGAGGGCCCCAGCCTGCTGACCTCATCTCAGACTGATCACCTCCCAAAGGCTCCATCTCCAAACACCATCACATTGAGGTTCAGAGCTTCAACACAGGCATTTGGCAGGGGTTAGGGGTGCACAAATCCCTCCATAGCACATGCATTATCTCCTATGATCCTTGATAACCCCATGAATTGGTTCCATTTTAGGATGAAGAAAAGGAGGCTTAGAAAGTTGAACCTGCCTAAGGCCACTCCGCCAGGTAGTGACAAAACTTGGAGGTTTTTGAATCTAGGAATATTTGTGTTAAAAGCGACTGAAGACCTGCTACCTCCTGAGGCCCTGAGGCTTTATCCCATTTGGCTTTGAGCCATTTGGTCTGCCGGTAAATATGAAAGAGTAAGGGGAAGGCAGATGGAGCGGAGTCTGTGGGGGGAGGAGCACTGTGCAGGGCTCAGGAGAGCACCTGAACACCAAGGAAGAAGATGCTGAAAAGGGTGGGTCACCCCCAGGGAGGACCTGGGGGGAAAAGTCCAACAGAAAACTGGACCCTGGAAGGTCGGGGGTGGAGTTTGGAATCATGATGTCAACTGTCATAAAGGAAACATTTGACTCATCTTCCCTCATCCTCTTGGCCTTGTTCCCAAGTCCTACACCCTTTTGCTGGCTCTGACAGGTTTTTCAGAACAGGGGGGAAAAAAAAAAGCAGCCCCCACTTTATACCCAGGCAGTGGGCGTTACAAAGGTCTCTCTGTTAAACAGATCTTAGAATCAGAACATTTCTCCCACATAGGAGCAGTGTTAAGATAAGGGTGAGGTTCTCACAGTCCTCTGAAGCCTGATGAACTCATGCTGTTCTGGAAATAGCACTACTAACAAAGTATCTCAATTCAGATAACATGCATTGAGCTCCTTCTCTGAAGCAGGAACTGTGGAAGGTGCTGGAGACTTAAGGAGCTGTGCGTAGCTTCCTCTGCCCTTGGGAAGTTGTCAGCTAAGTGATGACTTAGATACTTTGGTACATCAGCCTTTTGTCTTGGCCACTGTTTTCTGCATAAAAGGTGAATTCTCAGCCACCGCACACCAGGTGTGGGCTGTGCCCGGGACATGCTGACCTTACTTTCTCTTGTTCCCTTTCCTGTCTTCCCGTTTGCAGAGGCTCCTTGAACTAAGTGCAGCCACTGGCCTCCTGGTTCCTGCCAAGAAGGAAATTCAGGAGCTTTGCCCACCCAGTGCACTGAGTTAGAAGCATTAAATAGTCATGTGGCCATGATAAAGCTACATAGCATCTCTGAAACTAAGGAATAAATTATATACCCTCCTTGCTTACCTCACAGGCTCTTGGGGCAATATTAAGTAATATATTATGCATGTGCTTGCTTCATAAACCGTAAAACATTACATAATGCAAAAAATTATGGCGGTCCTCATAGAGATGATGAGCTGGATGGATCGCCTGTTACCACTCCATATTACTGTGTGCTGGGCCCTCTTCTGAGCACTTCACAGATACTAATCTGCTGAGCAGCCCAGTGGGGTAGGTACTATTACTATCCTCCTTTTACACATGAGGAACACAGAGGTTAAGTGTCTTGTCCAGGGTCACATAGTAGGTGGCAGAGCTCAGATTCAAAGCCAGGCAGTCAGGTTCCAGAACCCATTGTTAACCACCAGACAAAACTGCCTCCTGTGTGCTCTGTTAGCACCCTCTGTATACCCCTCTGTGAGCACCCGGCAGGGAATTACAATTGCTTGCTTTAATGATAGATACGCTGCGGGAAGGCAGGCACTATACCTCATTCACACACACACACACACACACACACACACACACACACACGCCCAGTGCCTGCCACAGAGTTGGAGCTCAGTAAATATTTGTTGAATGAATAAATATCCTCTGGGGAAGTGTGTAGTAAATCTGACACACCTACTGTGTTTTCCTTCATCTTTCCTTGGTTAACCACACTCCTTTCCCTCCATCAGTTCCGACAGGACCTTGTTTGGCATCTCTCACTGTCCTCATTGATCTCCTTTGTACTCTCTCCACTCCAACAATGACCCAGCTAAAGTGAACTGCCAGGACGTGAGCACTGGACTTGGAGAATAGTCTGGCTGCCCTTGGGTCCAGCAGAACTATCCCTTCCTCCCCCTACAGGACTCTTCTCAGGAGCCCATTCCTGTCCCTGTACCATTTGTATGCCTGGCTACGCTTTTGACTATGAAACCAAGTACCCAAAGTGACCTTTAGGCCTTTACTAGGTAGGTAAGCAGAGTTTATTAAACTTTTCCCTTCCTTCCCTTCTTTCCCTTCTGTTTCCTTCTCTTCCTCCCTCCCTTCCTTTCTTCCCTCCTTTTCTTTGTGGGAGGAACTAGTAAGAAAGGAAACGGGATTCCTAAGGTTTTCAGGGAAGAAAACACTATGTTTGGTGGGCCAGTTGGGGCAGGAAACTGCATCTTCTAATACGGAATCCAGAGAATTTATCAGTTTCGTTTCATAGCAAGACTACAGTGAGATTTCTTGTGAGAAAAAAAAATCGGCATCATTGGCATCACATAATGGACTATATTTAAGGGGATAAAGGGACATGATGTTTGAATTGGGAGATGTTTTGGGAAATCCCGCACTATAGTGGACAAAAAGGTTCGCAAAGCCTCTGTTGGGCTCCACAAATGGGCAAAGTACAGATTCTGGTTCTCATCATAGACTTAAAAACTGGCGAAAAGCGAGATTCTGTTACTAGATAAACTGGCAGTCACACGGACGAACCATTTTCTATTCCAACCAGGGTTTTTATTTTCAGTCGTTTGTTTTGGTTGGAGACGACTTTGGGGGAACTGTATGTCCCACTGGACACTCCGAGCCCCGCTCTCTGCGTCGGGGTCGTGACCTCCAGTCGGCCCAGCCGCCGCCTTCGCGGTCGGAGACCCGGGAGCTGGAGGGCGGGGCCGCGCCGGCGGGAGCGCGCACCCCAGGCGCCGTCGGCCGGTGGAAGCGGAGGAGGGACCGCCGCCCGGGAGCGCGCGAGGCCGCACGTGTGCGCGTCCGCTCGCTCCCCCAGCCCGCGCGCCCACGCGCCTGCGCTCGCGCCCGCCCGCACTCCTGGGAAGTCTCGCGATGCCGTAGCCGGCTGCTCCCGCTGCGGGTGGCTCCGGCTGTTGCTGTGGTTGCCTGAGTTGCGGCTGCGGCGGCGGGCGGCGGCGGTGCTGGTGGAGGTGTCGGCCCCCGGGCGGATGTTGACATTGTGTTGTTGTTATTGCTGATGGTAATGGCGGCGGCAGCGGCGGCCCGGACCCCATCCCCTCTGTAGCCGGAGCGGAGACAGCCGGGAGCGAACTCCGCGGCCTCCGAGCCGGCGGCGCGGCGACTCCCCTCAGCCTCCGCCGCCTCGCCAGCCCGGCCCCCGGCGCCGGCCCCGGAGTCAGGCCCCTCTGGGCGGGGGGAGTCGGAGGCTCAGGATGGCGGATTTCGACGAGATCTATGAGGAGGAGGAGGACGAGGAGCGGGCCCTGGAGGAGCAGCTGCTCAAGTACTCGCCGGACCCGGTGGTGGTCCGCGGCTCCGGTCACGTCACCGTGTAAGGCCCGGAGGAGGGCGAGGGCGAGGACGGGAGGTGCGGGCTGGGACGGGCCCCGCTTACTCCGCGGGAGCCCCCTTTCCCTGGCGGCTCTCTGGTGCCGGGGGCCTTTGGGAAGAGTAGGCGACCAGGAAGTGCGAACTTGCTGTATTTTCATTTGTTCAGGTCTCCGAAGTGGGGACAGACACTGCCCTTCCTCCTCCACACACCCCTTTTGGCAGGCCCTGCAGGCCCGAGCGATGTCACGGATCCCGGCAGGGAAGCTTTTCCTCTAGGGTCCGCTCTTTGGGCCACCCCTTCAGCTTCGGGGTGGAAGTACGTGTATTTGCGAGGAGCCTCCCTCTTGTTTTCTCGCCCAGTTACCCTGTGGGTCTCTGTGCTTTTGAGCCTGGTGACATATGGCTCAGAGGCCAGATCTGGGCCGTGTGAGACCCCAGTGACAGTCGATGCCGAGGTTCGCTGTCGTGTGTGTGTGTGTGTGTGTGTGTGTATTTCACACAGACCCACAGGTCGTCTCACTTTTTTAACAGTTAATTTCTGTGGGACTAATGCAAGTTCCTGTAATTGTCTATGATAAAAACATACAGATGAACATTAATTTGAGATATGCAGAAAGATATGTTTACAACTTTTTTTTTTAAATCAACATGAGGGACACACACTCTGCTCAGGTTACTGAGAGCTCCCTGTGGACTAAGTCCTTCCTTGGGGCATGAACTCTAGGATGGCCTCTTGATTTGGTAAGGGTTCCTGTAAGTCTGACGAGCAACGTTAAAAGTCCGATATTATTCAAACAATAAGCAACGAGAGCTTTCTGAAAGGTCATGACTAATAAAGGAATGTGAAGACTTGAACCAAATTATGAGCTGTCCGGAAGCAGGAAGTTTTGTAATGTTTCTCTGCGAAGTCCAGAGTTTTGTACAACTGGAAGTATTGATACTCTTTTCATTTTAGATGTGTCGTTCAAATCACAGATGAAACTTCCGTACTTATCAGATATCTCTGCACTTTTCACTAAAATAAAAGGGCTAGCAAGTCCGAGTGTCTGGAACAATTTTCATTATATTTTGGTGTAGGGTGAGTGGGCCGTGCTGTGAATAACTTAGTGAAACAGTAAGACTTCTCATATAAGATTGTCAGCAGAATCCTTGCGTTTTTCAATACGTAACATGACCAGCATATTGTTGTTTGGGGATGCTTATGTAACGCTTTGATTTCTTTGGCACCTGTCGGTTTACATTCAGGTGACTTACCAGGGTAAAAACACCGCATCATTGCTATCACACACAGCACCATGACAAGACAATGGAATGTATCCCCCAATAAGGGTTTCTCAGTGTTTGTCATCATTGGCTTCATGAAGAAACACAACCGACTATCACATACTAAATTTTTAACACATATCACAGAACTCTTTTAGTCTCATAAGCCACCATTTAATTTTTACTTTGACTTTCCGTCGTTTTAAGCCTAAGGAGTATGTGGGTGCTTAGAGAAGGGATTTCCAAACTTTTTCAATGCTCTCTACCTACCTTTCCCCTTGCTTTCCTCATGTCAAAGAAAAGCTGGCAAAATTTTGTTATTTAAAAGGATGCAGCTATAGTTATAATGTTTACTCAGTTTAAAGAGGAGAAAAGCTAAGCACTTTGTTGGGTAAACAGCAAATATAACAGGCAAAGTGCTCAGAACCAAATAGGTGATCAGTGAATTTGATTGTAGTTGGCTACTTAGAGTGGGAAAGAATTATTAGTGGTTTTCAATCGTAGGTGCCCATTAGATCACCTGGGGAGCTTTAAAAAAAAAAAAAAAATACCGGTTGACCCTGCCAACTCCAGGCTAATTGAGGCCAAGTGCTGAGTGATAGTGAAGGCCAAGTATCCAGGCATGGATAGATTTAAAAGAAAAAAAAAAAAAAAAAAAAAACACAACAAAACCTACAGGTGATTCTAATGTGTAGCGAGGGTTGAAAACCACTCTATTCCAGGAGATAAGAAAGGGACTGTCTGCCACTAGTAAACAGTATTCCTTTCTGCGCTGGAAGTTAATATTTCTGTGATCTTCCTCCACAACTTCTCTTTCCTTCCAGGAGAGACTATAGCCTCTAGGTTCAAATCTATCTCGGCCACTTCTTGAAGGGGCACTTATTTATCTGTGCCCCTTCAGTTCAGATGGAGATAGTTATAGTCCCTGCCTTTTAAGATTATTAAGGATTAAATGAGATAATAAATACAAAGAATTCATCACAGTGCGTGATAATGTGCTCAATAAATATTAGGCTTTATTAATTCTCCTCAGATACAGTTTTCCACTTTGAGAACCATAGGTGTAAAATACAGTACTAAGAAATCAGAATTGTGATTTTCAAACCTAATAATGATGCACTTCAGTGTTATTTTTCCATTTCTAGACAACTCGTATGTGCTTAAATTTCTGTGTGAAGTATTTTGATGAGAATAAAGATCTTTCTGTATTAAACACTTAAGCCTGTTTTGTGGTGCTACAGGTATAGTAATACAAAACTTTCTTTTACATGACTCTGTCATGCCAAATTCTTAGGCATACTATGCCCATGGGTAGCCCAGTTAACACCTGTAAAGGTTTTTGGAATGGGTGCTTATGTGTTACTGTAACTGTTCAGTTTTTCCTGCCTTTAAATATAAATGGGAAGAGCTATTAAAACAGTTGTAGTAAGGCTGCCTAAACTTATCACTTCCCCCTTCCTTTTTTTTTTTTTTTTTTTGACTAAGGAACTGATCAAAGTAGTCTTCCCTTACCAATTTGCTAGTAAATGATAGTGCAAACAGAATCATTTGTAACCCATATCAGCCTGGAAGGATATATAGATCTATCCATAGGTTTTTCACAGACTTAACTTTTGAGTAGGCCTTTGCAGTTGAATATTTCTGCTCTTTTTTTTCTACCTTAATATATTACAGTATTACTCTTCATTTGAGAAATCATTCTCATGTGACATGATTGGCATATCCTTGTGATGTGAGAAAGTAAGTTACCTTATATTTTCTAGGTTAGTTTTTGTGACATAGTCAGATTTTGGTGACATAGAATGCAAAATGCTTAATTTCCCTAAATCAAGTCTGCTTTAGAGTGGTCTTTAATAACAAATATTTTTATATTAACCCCAAATCAGACTTACAGTTTGTACTTCTCTCATGATCAGTATTCTTTCTTGACATTCTTCTGGCTAAGTATTAATATTTTCTTTCATTGTTAGATTTGCCCGTAGCAATATGGAGAAATCTTGTACAGAACCATATTTTGAGGAAAGTGGTATTGGAAGGAAAGGAGGGAAATGATAAATTCATATTATTGCATAATATTTATATACACGTAACTTAAAAGGCTTGCGCTTACAATTCAGTTAAAAGTGGATTTTCTTTTTTTTGGTGGTGACTTCTATAATGAAGATGAGGAAAAAAGTGACTAATTAGGTAGTGTCAGCCAGATTTGTTAATATTTTAAAATTATGGCATTCTTTATCCCTTAGAATAAATTTGTGCAAGTTGATTTAGGCCAGTATTTCCTACCTAATCTATCATTATAGCTGACGTTATTTGTTCCCATCTTACTTCATACCCCTCCTATATCAGAATCAAACTTGGAACTTTGCTACAGTGTGTATAATCTTGACTTCTAATTTAAGTCCTGTCATAGAGCCAAGTTATTTTGCTGAGGTTTGTTTCTAATGTTATTCTTTTCTAATTTCACTAAATTACTGTCTCTTCATGTACTCTGTCCTGAGGTGTAATCTTTTTACCATCTCCACAAATAATTCCTCATCCTTCAACACAAGTGTTTATCAATGGCTGTGGGACACCAATCTTTGCTTGTTTTTATCTCAGATATGCTGCAGAAAATTGAAGATTTAGAAATGTGAAACTTGAAAAAGCTTGAAAATTACTTTGGGGTACAATATAATTTTTGCCTAGGAGACGTCACAAGAACACCTTAGTGTTTATTGACTTTTCAGATGGTAGAGTTATTAAAAATTTGTCTGTCTTGAAATTTGTATCTCAAGACTGCTACTAGATTCTGTGGTTAGCACTTAAGATCTGAACTTGATTTATCCAAATTACAGAATCCCCTCAATTAAGCAAGTTTTTTAAACTTCATAATTCCTACCTCTTTCCTCCACCCAGCATAATATGTAAGAAATATTCCATTTTTAGAGATTTAACTTTTTTTTTTGAGATTTGTTTTTGGGATTATTGATATTTTGTCACGGGTTGTACAGTTCTTGAGAGCAGGGATTATGTTTATTGGTCTTTATTTCTCTCCTATTTAATATGGTGTCTGGAATATTATAGGTCCTGAAATATTCTCTGAATAAATGAGTTAATGGCATACATCTTTAGATCTTGTCAGAATTGCAAAAGGAACCAGTTTTCTTCCCTTTCCGTACCTCCTAATGAAAGCAAACAATATTTTACAATAGAACACTTACCACATTGGAAAGACAAATGGCTCCTCCTTTTTTTTTAAATGAAATTTGGTAATTGTGAGGAAATTGTCAAATTAAGGTAGACTATTTTTCTCCTAGAGGTTTTTCTTATTCCTTATAAGCTGAGAAGAAATTAATTTGATTATAGCTTTGACATGTCTTTGGTAATAGGAAGGAAAAAATGCTAAGCATTTTAATGGACCAACTTCTAAAACTTCTTAATGGATAGATTTTCTTGAAGTGAGAAATATGATAATGAACTGAGGTTTCAAAGTTTTACTATATTTGAATTTGAAAATTTGCATGATGTTTCAGTCCAAAGAGTTCAATGTTGAGTTTTTGCCTACCAAGAGATACGAAATTGACTAGTACTTAAAATTCTATGTGATTAGCTAAGTGGAATACAGGGACTAAATGGTGAAAAGTAAATTGTATATAATTATTTATGATGGTAAATAATCAAATGCTATTATTCTAAATAATAACATAACTTTAAATAATATTACTCTAAAGAGTAATTAATTGAAGAGATACTCTTGAATTCCAACTTGAGTTTATACTGTAGGCCTAGGACTACAACAACTGTACTCAAAAAGGAATCTTTTAAATCTCTTTCATAGCTATGTCTGACTACTATAAAGTTATTAAGATTTCATTCTCAATAACATTAAGTTTTAAATATAACATGCAGTAACAAATGCTCTTAAGTATCCTTACTCTAGTATCTTTTGTGTAAGATTTTTTGGTGATTTTTGACCCCACCAGAATACTTAGGAGAAGAGTCTAAGAATTTTTAGTTTTAACAAGAGCTTAGGTGATTCTCATATCAGATATATTTGCAAAGTAATGGATGATAAACGTGGGAAAAGTGTGGTCTTGATGTTAAACAGATTGGTTTCAATTCTCAGATACTTCCTGATTGTAACCATAAGCAAATTGACCTTTCTCAACTTCAGTTTTCTCGTCTGCAAATGTGATAATATCTACCATAGAGGTTAGGTGTGAAAGTCAGAAATAATTTAATGACCTGGACCCATAATAGGCATTCAACAAATTATTATTTATCTCATATTTTAATGTTTATCCCACATGCACATTATTTGGTTAATCTTTAGAAATCAATCTAAAATGTGATAAACACTTTTCAGCTTTAAGACAAGATCCTGGGCATGAATCAGAATTATCTAACTGACTAGATGAATCATTTAATCAAAAGCAGATATTACCAGGTTGGTACATAGTGATGCCTTAGAGGCCTTTGGTGTGTTGGGGTTTGAGAACCTTCTCTAAATGTACTTCTTTGAATTTCACATGTGTGGGCCGTTGCTTTCTCTTTACCTTTTTCTCTCATTGTAGTTGATCAGCTATATACTTTTTTCTCTCATTGTAATTGATCAGCTATACTTGGAAATGAAACAACCAACCTTATTAGAACTATGCGTAAAGTAAGGGAAGTTCATTCTGTGTTGAATGGAGATGCTTGAATTTTAGTACTTGGGTTTTATGATATTTTTGTTTGCTCAGAGTACTTTTTGCTCAGTCTTTGACTATCAGCTGTCTTATCGAGGTTTACTGATAAGTAAATTAACAAGTATTTATTAAATGCTCATTTTATACCAGGTATTATGCAAGTCTCTGGGTATAGAGTTGTGAATGAAACACACGTGGTTCTTGCCTCTGTAGAGTTTACAACTAATAGACAAATTATATCTCAGAAAATTTTGGCAAAGGAGACTGATAGGGTGCTGTGATTAAAAATAATGTGATTAGGGATAACCTCTCCGAGGAAGGTAATATTTAGGAAGGATGAAGAGCCCTGTGAAGAGCACCCCAGATCTGGAGAACAGCAGACACTTGCCAAGATTTGGCCTGCAAGGATGCTTCTGTATCATGGCTAGAATGTAGTGAATAAAGGGGATAGTGCCTTGAAATGAGGTTGGAGGGCTCAGTAGGGGCCAGAAAGGATTGTAAAGGGATTAGAATGAAATTGAGGAGGTGATCAAAGCAGTCTAGGTAAGACCTGATAGTGGCCTGAGCTAGGGTGTTGGTCTTTAGATAAAAAGAGTTATTACAGTTCTGGATATAAACCATCAAATTTCACAACTTTTCCTATGAGATATGGAACAACATAGCAATGGCCACGTTTGCTATCTGGTTCCCCAGTTGTTGTATTTGTATGGTTTTTTGTTTTGGTTTTGTGGAGGGTGAGGTCAAATAACTGAGATTGCCCTTACTGTTGACTAGGGACCATCTTGATGAAATACCTGCACTTTCTGTTTTGCTGTTAGAGGGCAGCTGGTTTGCCAAGACAGCAACATGTGTCAGAAGTGGAGAGGGGCTTTCTAAAACAAGATCATAGATTTTGAAGTGAGAACCTTGAGAAAGTGGTACACTTTAGCTGCAATATATGTGGTGTCTGACAACCCTCATTAGATGGTTCACTAGATTTGAGGAAAATCTAATGTGCGTTTATTGTACTTTTTATATCTTACATTTAAAACTGAATTGGATCCATGAGGGCCAAAATGTTCTCACAAGGTCCCTGAAATATAATTTTTTTTTCTTAAGCTTTTTTCTGTTCTGCCATCTAGTAAATGAAGTTACTTTTGGTAGAGTTGGTTGGACTTTGGGGTAACCTACCTTTGTTTTTTTTGATTGATAACAAATGAATATACTATATATGTATCAGAGCTTCCTGCAAGAGCTCCTTGTTTTATTCTCTTTGATTTTGCATTGCAGTTATGATGGAATCCTTGGTTAGTTCAGTGGAGGAGTTCCTATACCCAGCCTTCTTTCTCTGCCTTTTCTAAACTATTCAATTATACATGTTACTTCAAATTGGTATTTGTTGGTAATCTACATTATAAACCAATTCAACCATATATTTTTCTTAAATGAACAGTATTTAGCATCATTGTTTTGCTCATAAACTTTATGTAAGTGTGAAGAATATTCTATTAATAAAATATGAATAAATTAGATATGTACAAATCATTTTTCTCCTTAGGCTGGTACAGATAATTTTAAGTAGTTGAGTTAGATCAGTTGAATCCCTGTATCATTAGAAGTTAGTACAGCTAGGTGCAGTGGCGTGTGTCTATAGTCCCAGCTACTTGGGAGGCTGAGGTGGCAGGATCACTTGAGCCCAGGAGTTTGAGACTGTGGTGCATTATGACCTTGCCAACTGCAGTCCAGCCCGCATGATAGAGTGAGACCCTATCTCTAAAAAATAAAAATAAATTTTAGTTACTACCATGAATTTTAGTAAGTATACATTTATATAACTTTCACTGTTTAATAACACATGTAATTGCTAATAATTGAAATTGGTAAAATGCTAATGCTAGACTATTATAAGACTGTGTATAGGGATGAGGTTTATGATCAAGTAAATTTTATACATGATTTAAACAATTAAGTCTTTGATTTCACTAGTTTCATGAATGATATTATACTTTCACAGAGCTAGATGAACTCAAACATTGGTTAGAATGTGGTCACAGAGTTAAAATTTTTAGACTTATTCTGAGACACATATATATATCTCCAGCTCCAGGGGTTCTGTATCTTCTGGGTAGATGGAGTATACTTTGAGTTCTATCCCTTCCTCTTTGAGCTACATTGATATTCAGACATATATTGAGGCAACCAGATAAATTTAAAGCATGATTTATATACATAAAATCTGTTAATTTCTTCCATAATTATGACTTCATCTCCAAAAATAGCTAAAAATCTGATTCCATTGAGCTCAGAGTTCAGCATTAGGAAATAAGTACTGTCTTTATTTGCCATCTGTATAATCCATGTGTTCAGTTTGAGTCTGAAATTTCTAGTTCATATGTTCATGGGTCTTGTCATATCTATAGGGAAATAAATTTTTCTGAATCTGTAGATTTATACAGGTTGAGTATCTCAGAAGCCAAAATATCCAAAACTGAATTCATAATCTTCCTCTCAAATCAGTGTCAGCTGCAGCCCTCCCGTTCTCAGTTGATGGCAGATCCAGCATCCTAATTGTTTAGAGCAAAAATTTTTGGTGCATCCTTGGTTTCCCTCTTTCTCTTTCACTGCATCTATTCTGTCAAGAAATCCATCCATTGGCTCTATCTTTGAAATCTGACCACTTTTTGCCACCTCCACTACTGGTGTGAATTACCAGTCTTCCTTCTGCGTTATGCTTAATACTATTCTCTGTTTCCACCTTTGCCTCTCCCCCTTTACAGTCTCTTGGTACATCTGTCATAATGGTCTTTTTAAAACATAAATCAGATTGTGTCTGTTTTCTGTATCAAGCCTCCCAAAGGCTCCCCATCTTCTTCGGCATCCTTTTAATGGCCTGGAAGACCCTCCCTGATCAGGCCCATTGTTACTTGTCTGATGATCTCATAATTTCTGCTTACTATTGGCTTCAGCTTATTCTCGACTTCCAGTTATTTCTGGTTGCACTATATCCAGTCTTCAATTTAAGCCCTTTCTCTGTCTTTCAGCTTATGCATGTTACCAACTAGCATCTTATATTCAAATACCTCAAGAGAGATCTGATTGAGTTAGTTAATGTTGTCTAAGTTGGGCAGGACTATTGGGCTCTGCTGTCCCATATGCTGCTAGCCAGACCAGGGATTGGCTGTTCTTAAAGCAGATGTCTGTGGTCTAATTAGCCAGGGTGTGGGGAGCTCCTAGTTAGGCGTTCAGGCTACTCTCTCTAGTATACATGGTTTTGAGCTATGATGTATCTTTTCAAGTTATGTATTATAATTAATTGAATATAATTATAAGGTATTTCTATTTTAAAACTTTCACTGCTAAAAATAGCACTGCTACTCAGAAGCTATGAAAATAAACATTGAACAAATATTTTTGGCTAAGGGTAAAACAAGTTGAAATAGCCAGATTTTTGCAGTTCTGTATTTATAAGGCAATATTCACCATGAGTTCAAAACATATCTTAATTCAGAATGACAGTGCAGTAGTGAATTCTAAGAGATGTTAGTATCAGGAGATACAAGGAACATAGAAGAATTAAAAACTGAAGTAAAAAGGACTTGGGGTTATATGGTCTTGAGCCATGGAAAAGATTGAAATGCATTCAAGAAAACTATTGGTTAATGAACCTAAACCTCTCTGTTTACTTATGATAAAATACCTAGTTAATACCAAATAAAAGATTCAAATAGAAAAAAATTACGATTGTATTGTATATTACAGAATGCTTTTAAAGTATTACTTATCAACAACTATACATTACTGAAAAATTCTATTTTAAAAAACAAATGAAACAAAATGTCTTTAATATGCATTCCCCAAAGTAATGCTGAAGAATGCTTGATTATTCATTAACATATCTGTGCCACTGTAACTGTTTCCTTCTGATGAATTTTTAGACATAAAATTGCTGGGTCAAAGGGTAGGAAAAATTTTTAAGACTCCTTTTATGTACTGTCTGATTGGACTCTTGAAGATTCTATCAATTTGTAAGATTTTTTTTCTTTGCAGTTGAGATCATGGTGTAAGTATAGTTTTGAATTTCCTTTTTTACTTAGCAATATATATACTTTTCATGTTATTAGTTTTTAATAGTTGTCTAATATTCTGTATTGAGATATCATAATTTACTTAACCATTCCTATTCTGTTGTGAGTATTTTTGTGAATAAAGTTTCAGTGAACTTATTTGGGCATAAATTTTTATCCATATTACAGGTTATTTTTTAGGTTACATTACATTTCTAAAAGAAAAATCACTGTGACAAAGGTATAAATATTTTTAGTGCCAAATCAATTTCTGAAATGATCGTAACAATTTATAGCTCTACTGACAGCACGTGGTATTTTTCATTTTAAGACTTTATTGCTAACATAAAATATTTTTAAAATATAATTTTATTTATTAGTCTTGATAGATTACTGAATTAAGATGCCACCCACCTCGAATCACATCTTTTTAAATTATTAGGTGCTACTTCCAGCTTTTTGGGTTAGTAGAATGTTTGGTTATTAGAGTCTGAAGGGAGTTCAGCTTCCTATCTAATGCAGGAATCTTTGCTATTCTTTCAAGCACATCAAATTATTTTATGGGATGAAATTTGGCCTTTGTACTTTGTCTTACAATAAAGTAAATGATTTTTACTGTATTTGAAAACTTTTGTATAAACTTAAACTTGTAGGAGCATAATAGATAAAAGGAGTAATTATAATTCTGTCAATTTAAACTAAAACATATCCCATTTTTATTCTAACAATCCCTGTGTCCTACCAAACTTTAAAAAAATTAAAAAGCCAGAACTAAGGTAGTATCAAAACTTAGCAGTTTCTATCAAATCAAAATCATTAAAGGTAGTATTTTGCAGTTATATTAGCAAACATGAAATGTGGCTTGTCTTATCTAGTTAATAAAATAAGATGGTCTTGCTAAAACTTTACCTGGTAGTATTGCTTTGGTTGGCCTAGATTTAAAAAAAAAAGGGGGGTGCTTTGACAGGGATGAAAGATGTAGCAAAGAAGGTATTTGCTGTGGCCTGTGCCAAGTAAGCCATTCTGATGCTCACGCTCTTTGCTAGGAGAATGCTGTGTGAAAGAGGACTTCCTGAAAAGAGCTGTTTTTAACTTCTCTTGAGAGCAGTCTCATCAGTAAAGAAGCGTGGATGAAAGCGCCTGGATTGTGGTAGTCTGGATAATGAATGGGAGGTCAGGTAAAGACAGCGAATGTAAAGAACTCTTTCAGGACATTGGTTGAGGAAGGAAAAGAGATAGATACTAAGATACATTGGGGGAGAGGAAGGATTCTCAGGCTGAATAGACTTGGGAAGGTTTGTAGGCTGTGTAAAAGGAGCCTAGACAGAGGGAGAGATGCAGTAGATTGCAGAGGAGACCAGGAAGATGGAATCAGGAGCAAATGGTTAGCCTTGGGCAGCTTTCCCCATTGAGAAAGATGATAAAGATACTGAAGACATGAGTAAATCTTTAAAAAGGGTGGAAAGGTAAAGCAGTTTATAGTCAATGATATTTTTTTCTCTTGTTGGAGTTCCTGGCTATAGTTATCTGCAAAAAATGTGAGTGGTGCGGATGAAGTTGAGCACGTAAAGAGAGGAGCAACAACTACTGAGCACAGAGGCAGGGAACTGATTGGGAATGAATAAAGATGGCTATAATAATATTTACTGAAGTAAGAATATATTTATAATAGTTGTGTGATTTTTCTCCAGTATCTCTAGGCCATGTGAAGAAAGTAAACAGTTTAATTGAACTGGGTTGACAAGGACACTCTAGAGATGATAAAGGGTGTGTGTTGGAGTATGGTCAAAATAATTGACTAGGTAGTTCTGGCAGATGAAGAAGGAAATGGAGGGAGCTGCAGAGGGGTGGGAGGCAGTAAGCTATAACCAGAGGACCCCCCCCTACCCCCCCCCAAAAAAAAAAGTTTGGTAAGGATGGGAGAGATGGAATGATTGATGGTAGTGGTAGGAGGAGAATTTTACAGTTCAAAATTTCAGAGATGATACAGTCCCAAGTGACAACAATATCCAGAGTATATCACAGTGAATGGGCTGCTAAATTAGATGGAGGTGAATTTCCTCAGAATGTATAAGGTCAGGAATGAGCAAGAGTTGAGGATTTCTAAGGAAAGAGTGGCATTGCCACAGGGTTTTCGTTAAAGTACAGATACACGCAGTTATGTGATGCTTAACCAAGGTTCTGAAAAATGCATCCTTAGGCGATTTTGTCGTTTTGCGTACGTCGTATAGTGTACTTACACAAACCTATGTGGTATAGCCTACTCCACACCCAGGCTATGTGGTATGTCCTTTGGCTCCTAGGCTACAAACCTGTACAGCATGTTACTGTACTGAATACTGTAGGCAGTGGTAAATAGTTGTGTATCTGTACGTATCTAAACATTGAAAAGGTATAGTAAAAACAGAATAGTATAATCTTATGGGATCATTGTCACCATTGTTGACCAAAATGTCATTATATGCCACATAAATTTATTGTTTTTTTTTTTTTTTTTTAAAGAGAAGATAGAAGGTTTACTGGTAGTAGCAGATCCACAAATTAGGAGTTCCACAGGAAGATTTGTAAAGGGAAGGAGCTATCAGGAAAGGGAAAGTCTCAATTGGGGGAAGATGAGAATGCAGGATAATAGATTGGAGCAGTTTACTCTTTGAGTTATGGCTATAGATTGTAGAAACGGGGAGCTAGGGAAATGGAAGTATGTGGCGTATGAGTAAAACAAACCTATTTTATTTCAAGATTCTGCTTAAATTCCAGGTATAAAGTTGGAGTTCCTTCTTCAAAGCTTTACCCATTATTACATGAACTTTCAAAATTATCTTATATAAAAGCAAAATTGGCCATGAACATGATTTCTTTAATAAAAAAAAAAAGAAAGCTATAAAAGTCTGCTTATTGTTGGGTCTCCTGAAGTGTTATATAGAAGGTGCACAATATTTTTGCAATTTGAATGAATTCTCTTTTCTCCAAGTACCAGTAGACTTCTAGTAGGTAACAACAAAATAGGTTCTTAAGTTTATTATGTCTTTTATCTTCTTGTCATATTTGCCATTCTTTGAAAATAGTTTAAATCTTCTATGAGTTCTAAAGCCAAGGAATATTTTAACCATGATTCAAGAAAAGGTCTTTTAGGTAATAGGAATTGAAGTAGATATAGCAGATGTCTACATTTTCTTTCATACCATCTAATGCACTGACAATTAAGCAGATATTGAGTGAAGCCTAAGACAGTTCTTGGTAGCACTTTGTCAATCTCCACTTTTTTTTTTCCTCTCCCTTTCCCCTTCCTTTCCCCACTCTTTCCCCTTCATCTTTACTTCTCATTGCTTGTGTATGTTCCGAGATCACCTGCTAAAATTCACAGCCATTGCTTATCTTCACCAATAACATTCAAAGCTAGAAAAAATTGCTAGCCCATCTATTAAAATAGTATGCTTTAAAGTTTTTAATGTATAAGTGGTAGCTCAAATTAAGTGAACCATTTATTCTTTTGTTTATGTATTGCTGGTTAATTAACATTCAGCCTCTTACTGTATACAAAAGTTTTGATTTAACTGCTGTAATAATTGCTTGCTACCTTTCATAAATTTCCTTATTACAGTGATTTTGTGTCTCAGACTTTATATGTTTCACAACTCCTCTGTTTATGAATCTTCATTCTATTAGTATTTACTTGGCCTTTAAGTAAGTTAAATGATCTAAATGTTTTACAGCAATGACATGTAATAACATTCTTATTTTTTTTTAATAGATTTGGGCTGAGCAACAAATTTGAATCAGAATTCCCTTCTTCATTAACTGGAAAAGTGAGTGAATTATTTATATACTATTTATATGCCTCAAAACTAAAGTTTTTTCCTAGTAAATTAGAAAAAAAATGTATGCTACTGAGACAAGTTTCTTGACATTAATATTGCAATGTTACTATTTCTTAAAATTTTTCTTTAGGTAGCGCCTGAAGAATTTAAAGCCAGCATCAACAGAGTTAATAGTTGTCTTAAGAAGAACCTTCCTGTTAACGTGCGTTGGCTACTTTGTGGCTGCCTTTGTTGCTGCTGCACATTAGGTTGCAGTATGTGGCCAGTTATTTGCCTCAGTAAAAGAGTAAGTTGAATTATATATTTTAATTTAAATTTAGAAGTAGACAAGCAAGTCTTGCATTTGTCTAATTTTTATTTTTTATATTGAATAAATCATACTATCCTGGATACGATACGAAAATAATCTGATCCAGTAGAGGAGTGATTAAGTAAAATTGGTGTATATCCAAATGCTGTTATATTAAATAGCCATCTAAAAATTGTATTTATAATTTTAGGAGCAGAGAGTAGAATACAGCATGGTCTATATGTTGCAGTGATAGTGATAATAGTGTAATGATCAAGGATGTTGGATTTCGCTCTACCACCTATCTCTGTGACCTTAGACATGTTTCCTAACGTCTTTAAACCCTGGTTGAAACAACTGTAAAATATTCATCTGCTACTTGAATAGGATTGTTGTAAGGATAAAATGAAATAGTGCTTAGAAAGCTCTAAGCTGAATAGCTCAAAGGAAGTGGTTAATATGAATCGATCAATAGCCTTATTACTAATAAGTAAGATAGTACCCATAGAAGAAATAAAGTAGTTTCAATGATTATTTCTAGTTGGTAAGATTATGGGGAATTCTGTTTTTCCTTTTCTTTTTCTTTTTTTGTATTTTTAAGTTCTCTGTAATGAGTAGTGACTCTTTAATCAGAAAAAAAAACCTAAAGACTCAATTTTGACTGCTTATAATAAAAAATTCCCAAGATGTTGGTAGAGATGGCAAATTAGTATAGATTGCGTTATATTTTTGATAAAGTTTTTAAAAAGATGCTATTCATATGTATAAAAATGATATACTGTTAAGTTGAAATTGAATGAATGGTTTCCTATGGCTATAATTCATTTTGTCACCAAATAATGGTAAGAAATATGGGTAAGCAAATTCTCGTCCCTTGATTTCTGTTATAAAATATTAGAGGTATTCCTGCTAAAAATTTTTTAACTGGTACATTTTATTGATAGGGAGGAGATAATGTCTTTGTAATAGAATTACTTTTATAATATTTACTCTGATATGTGTAATATTTTTTCTCAGAATATTTATTTTTCGTAGTTCTCACCAGATCATCTTTAGACCATAGAAAATATTTTTCATCTCTGGCAGTCTCTGGATCCACAGTTGAATTTCCTGCTCTCTTGAATTTCCTCCCCTCATTCCCTTCTGCTATTTGAGTGTTTCATTCTATAAATAACTACTATATTTCACTTGGTTTATAATTGCTGTCATTACATAACCTAAGGAATCATAGAGTTTTATTACTATAAAAATCTTTGATATCTAGCTTTTTTGTTTGTGTTTGTTTTTGTTTTCAGATCCTCTTTTTTTTTTCTTTGTAATGAATAACAAGATATTGCAGTACTTGGACAGTGTATTTAGAAAACAAAGGTAAACATCTTACACTTCTGCACACATACTTACCAACTTAAGGTTCTTTTTGAGATGCCGTCATTAAATTGCTTTTTATTTGGAACTTAAGATAGATTTTTTTTTTTAGGCTAGTTCCACCTGTAGTTTCAGAAAGTACATTTCCTTTAGCACTGCAGTATTCAGTTTAAGATCTCTCTCTTTGTGTGTGTGTGTGTGTGTGTGTGTGTGTGTGTATGACTAGATGGAATGTTTATTTGATATATTTAATTTTGTTTGGACTCTATCATTTAGTGAACATAAGCAAATATGACTTGCTTTTTTTTTTTTTAAAGCTGTTTATTTCCCTGTCTTGTGTAAACTATTAGATAACCATAAAGAGAGTGACACTTCATACATGTATGAAGGGTATTAGAGGCCCTAGAGAAACAGGTGATTTGTAAAATGGGGCCGAATAATTTAAAGCAGGGATTTTTAACCTTTTTCTTGTCATAGACCCCTTTGGTAGTCTAGGGAAGTCTATGACCACTTTCTTAGAATAATGTTTTATATGTATTTTAAAACATTTAATATACATCAAATGTATAAAATAAAATAAGATTACAAATGAAACAAATTATATAAAATATAGTTAATCAAAATACTATAACATTTTAAATATATGATTTATTAATGCATGCAAAATAGGATAACAGCAGATACATGGTAACATGATATGATAGGAAGAATCTGTGATTTCTGTGAGTGATAAAAGCACAGGTCCCATTTAGTCTATGGAATTTAGCTGCATACGTTTATAACCTAAGGAAATATGATACATTTCAGTTAGAGGTTAAAAATGAAGATGAATTTTTGTTTCACCCACGTTCATGGATTTCCAGAATTCTTTCTAGGTATTCCATGTTAAGAACCCTTGATTTAGAGGTACTGGTATAAGAAAAGCCTAAAATTCTGCTTGATTGCCAGCCTGTGAACCTCTCTTTTCTCCTCATTTGTGATGTGGAATCCTCTTACATGGTTAGAATTGTCTCAGACTCTGAGACAAATCAGGACCAAAGGCATACTTGGTATGCAGCTCAGCGTTTAAACCTTCCTGACATTATTCACTGATTTGGATAACTAGATTTCTGCTTTGCTTTTGAAACCCATCCCCAGTTTAGTGCCCTCTTTTTATGTCCTGATCTTCTTCCTGAGACCTTGTTTTTAATTATCCTATTATTTTTATTTTTTTTAGAACTTCCAGATTGCCTCTCCCTTTTTTAAACTGCCTTATTTTTGAAAATTGTTTTTAATATGCAATGAAATTCATTTTTTAGTGTACAGTTCTATGATATTTAATAAATGCATAGAGTTGTATGTATAACCACCACCTCAGTCAAGCTGTATAACAGTTTTCTCCAAAAAAATTTTTTGTGTTGTCCCTTTGTAATCAAATACTCTTCAACTCTTAAACCCTGGCAACCACTGATCTGTTGTCTATCCCTACAATTTTGTCTTTTCCAGAATATTATATTAATGGAATTATACAGTATATGTAGCCTTTCAAGTCTGGCATATTCCATTTAGCATAGTGCATTTGAGATTCATCAGTCTCTCTCATGTATTAACAGTTTATTCCTTTTTATTGCTGAGTAGTATTCCGTTGTATGAATGTATCCAGTTTATCCATGTACCAGTTGAAGGACATTGGGTTGTTTCCAGTTTTGGTGATTTTGAATAAAGCCTGCTATAAACATTTATATATACATATTTTTGGGTGAACATATGTTTTCATTTAGAAGTGGGATTGCTGGGTTATACGGTAAGTGTATGCTTAATTTTATAGGAAACTTCCAAACTGTTCTCCAATGTGGGTGAAGCATTTTGCATTCCAACCGATAATGTAGGAGAGGTCCCAGGACTTGGTATTATTAGTTTAGAAATTTTAGTCATTCTAATATATAGGTAGTAGCATTTCATTGTGGTTTTAATTTGCATTACCCTCATGACTAATGATATTGAGCACCTTTTCATAGGCTTATTTGCCATTTGCACATCTTTTTTGTTAAAAGTGTTGGTTGGAATATTTTTTTCCCATTTAAAAATTATTTCTTGTTGAGTTTTGAGGATTCTTTATATAATTCTAAGTCCCCTGTTAGATATGTGCAAGTGTATTTTTCCAATCTGTAGTTTGTCTTTTCACTTTCTCGCCAATATTTAGTTGGCAGAGCAAAAGATTTTGCTTCTGATTAAATTCAATTTATCACTTTTATAAAAAATGGATTGTGCTTTTAGTGTACCTAAGAATTTGCCTAAACCAAGGTCACAAAGATTTTCTCTTATGATCTCTTCTGCATTTTACTTTTAGGTCTATGATCTGTTTTGATTTAATTGTTGTATAGGTGTGGGGTATAGGTCAAAGATTTGTTTTTGTCTGTTTTTTGCATATGACTTTCCAGGTTTTCCAGCACCATTTGTTGAAAAAAACTATCCTTTCTCCATTGAATTACTGTTACACTGACGTTTATTGTCAAAAGTCAGTTGACAGTATTTGGGTGGGTCTGTTTCTAGACGGTTCTGTTGATCTGTGTATCTATCTTGATCTTAATTTCACAACATCTTGTTTACTATAGCTTTATAGTAAGTCTTGAGATCAGGTGGGGTGAGTCTTCCAAATTTGTTCTTCTTTTTCATGATTGTTTTGGCTATTTTAATTTCTTTGCCTTTATATATATAAATAATTTTAGAATCAGCTTGTCAATATCTACAAAAATGTTGGGATTTTGATTGGGATTGCATTCAATTTATAGATCAATTTGGGAAGAGTTGACATTTTAACAATATTAAGTCTTCCAAACCATGAACATGACATACCTCTTCATTTATTTAGGTCTATGTTTTTTTAATTAGTATTTTGTACTTTTCTATGTAGCATATAGATTCCGATCATATTTTGTTAGCTTTATACATAAGTATTTCTTTGTGTTTGGTGTTATTGTAAATGGTATTGTTTTTTAAATTTTGATTTTCAGGTGTTCATTGTTAGTACATAAAAATGCAGTGGATTTTTTGTACATTGTGTTCTTTGACCTTGCCAAACACTCACTAAACTCCAGAACTTTTTTGTAGATACCATGGGATTTTTCTACATAGATAACTATGTTATCTGAGAATAGTGACCGTTTTACTTCCAATCTGTATACTTTTTGTTTCTTTTTCTCTTCTTTTTCACTGGGTAGGACTTCCATTAAAATGTTGAATAGAAGTGATAAGAGTGGATTCCTTGCTTTATTCTTGATTTTCTCTATTTTTCTGTTTTCACTTTCATTGATTTTTTTTTATAAACTAGTAGTGGAAAAAGTAGAAAATATATACAGTTTAATCAACCTAGTGGAAACTAGCAAAGAAGAAAAAAGAAGTGGATAAACTATATATAAATAAACAGAATACAATGTCAGAAAGTTTCATTGATTTTTCTTATTTTTCTTATTTCTTTTTCTTGCTTTGGATTTAACTGATTCTTCTTTTTTAGTTTCTTAAAGTGAAAGTCATTGATTTGACCTTTTATTCCTGGTATAAGCATTTAATGCTAACCATTTCCCTTTAAAGCACTGCTTTGACTGCATCCTTTCTGCAAATTTTATATAGTATTGGGGGTTTTTTGTTTGTTTTTTTTGAGACAGGGTCTTGCTCTGTTGCCCACCCAGGCTAGAGTGCAGTGGTGTCATCACGGCTCACTGCAATCGTGGACTCCTGGGCTCAAGTGATCCTCCCTAGTAGCTGGGACTATAGGTGCACACCACCACGCCCAGCTAATTTTTCTATTTTTGGAGAGATGGGGTCTCACTCTTGCTCAGGTTGGTCTTGAACTCCTGAGCTCAAGCAATCCTCCTGCCTCAGCCTCTCAGAGTGCTGTTTGTACACCAACTACTTAACCTTTTTAGTTACCGTACCTCCTTTTTAAAAGCTCTTTACTCTCTTGTATAAGATGGGCAGAATTGTGTGGCTTTCTAAAAGTGCTTTCTATATGGATTTGTTGTAAATATATTTCTATTTCCTTTGTGCTTTTATTTATATTTAGTCCTATGTCAGGGAATCATTCACTTAGGAAAAGGGAGAAAGCCTGCAACATGTGGTGGCTAGGACTTGCACTTTGGTGTTGGAACCAACTGGTTTGCAAACTACTCTTTAAACCCTTCCTTGTACTGTTGTTTTAAGAATTAAAAGTGCATGTGGAATACTTAATATAGTATTTTGCCTACAGAATGTGCTTAGTTAAAGGTTGTTGCTATTATTATCATTTTGGTGTTACTATTCTCAGTAACTGTCTTGTTAACTACTGTATCCCTGGTGCCTCTCTCAGTGCCTGGCATCTATTAAATACTTGGTGTTCAATAAATATTTGTTGAATTAATGTATTCTTCAGGTCTTTAAAATTCTTGAGTTAGTAAGATCATAACACTTCAGAAGATACAGTCCTTACTAGTCAAAACAAGATTCCTTGGTAAATAGAAGCATCCTGCCTTTTAGAGTAAGACGTTTTTCTGTGGGAGCAGTGTGATAAAATGTGAAGGATGGTAAGAACCGGTATTTGAAGCTGGGTGACCTTGAGAGAATCGTCTAAAACCTCTCTGAGCCTGAGGGATTTTTCCCTCCTTCCCTCTGAGAAAAGGACTGGCTAACTCTTCTCTCAGGTAACTTATTCCAGCTTTAAAAATCTGTAATTTCTAAAAATGGAGCTCTGTAGGTCTCCAAGTTATCTATATTTCCAAGCTTTAAAAAGAAATTCTCAGTGTTGACTTTTATTTCAAATCTAAAGAATTAACATTTTAGTAAATATTTTCACATAGATTTCTTAGGTTTTTTTTTCCTTCTCTGCATTTTTTTAAGATAATTGCTATTAGTTTTTGAAACTTCAGCTAAAAGGACCTGTGTTTTTCTTTTTTAAAGTGTTTTGTATGCACACACATAAATGGTAATTCAGTTTTACTGTATTTCTTTTACTTGAAGCTCTAGTTTATTTGAGTTTACTTCTGAATATCTTTTGTCTCAACTTCAAGTTTCGTTACCCGGTAATTGTGAGTTACTCGGGTTAGAGTGCAGTAGGGTTGAGAATCTAAATGGGAGAGGTGAATAGTAGAGTTTTGTTTCGTTCTTTTTTTAATGAGCATGCGGCCTTGAAAGACTTAAAGAAATCCAAGGGAAGGTGAACCTGGGGAAATCATAAGCAGAAAGCTAAAAATATTTGTATTTGAGAGGAATTTTGGATTATACTGATAATGTTAAAAGTTACCAGAACTTTCGGAACTGATTTACTCTGTGTTTGGAATTTCAGCATTTGTCGCCATTCTGAATCATAAAATGAAAGGCGTTGAACATCTAGATGAAGAATTAGATAAAAATACCTCTAACATATTGCAGATAATAAAACAAAACAAATTTGAAAGCATATTGAAATTTTAGTGAAGGTGGAATCCTGGAAAGTTCCTAGTGAACAGGGGATGGTGAATCAGATATATTCTTATAACTGCTATGATTATTGATTGAAGATATAGAAAATCAATGCTAATTTTTTTTTAGAATGTTATCCAGTTTGCTTTATTTTGTTAAATATAAGGGCTTTCATATGGTCGGTAATGATCTTAATCTTCATTACCCTTTTTTTCTTCACTTTCATATGCTTTTATTACAGAAGTTTTTCAGGAACATGATGTTTGTTGTGGGGGAAATGTTTATACTGCTTTAATATATAGTGATAGACTTGTGATACAAAATACCATTTACAGAAATTTCTATCAGGTAAACCTAGAGAAACAAACATGAATTTTGTTTTTGTATTTAAATGAGAAACATCTTAGGTTTTATATTTAAGAAAACCTTTCATATCATATTAGATGACTTTTAGACCTACTTAAATGTAATTTAGGATAGTAACATTTGGTTTATATTACCAGTTACTCCAAATTGCTAAATTCCTGATATTTATATAACTTAAAATATTTTGCTGTAAAATGTAAAATCTGTATTGATATGCAGTGAAATAATAAGACTACAAGGAACAAATGAGAAAGATAATAATTACCGTATACCTGCTATTAGCAAGGCTTATTATATACATTCTCTTTTAATTCAATCTTTGCAATAATCCTATTTTGTAAATATCATGGTAACATCTCATAATTATTGAGTGCTTAGTATGTACCAGGGATTGAATTAATCAATTTGCTTGTGCTGTGCACTTCCCCAAATTGCAATAGTAGATATTCAAATTATTCCTGCTTTAAGGATGAGGAAACTGTGACTCTGAATTCAAGTAATGTGTTTGAGGTCTCCCAGTTTACAAAACCAAGCCATAACTAGAATCCCAATCTCACAGCTTCAAATCTCATGCTTTTCCCACCATTCTATAGAGATACAGAATCAAGCTATTTTTTGTTATCATAGTTTGATTTTACACCTAGCAGGAGGGGAATTCTAGAGCTTTGGAAGGAACTTAAAAGATTTCACAAGTTAGGAAATTCAGGGCCACAAGAGGTTATAGTTTACCTAAATTTATCCAGTTTATTGATAAATGGTAACAATATCCAAACATTGTTATGTCCACTTTTGCAATGCTTTCTTTAGTTTTTCAGCAGATTTATCTTCATAAATATTTTTTCTGTCTAATATTTAAAAAAATTTGTATTTCTTGAAGATACAGACTCACAGTAAAGAGGCTGTAAATCAGGTAAAGTGGGTGCAGGAGGAAAGTACATTTTAATTAGATTTTATCCAGAGTTACAGTTGGACAACCAGGAGTTGATGTATTGCTGTTGCCCCTGTTCTACTTTTATAAAACAAATGAAAATCAATTTACCTGTCTTCAAAAAATTGTTAGGTTCCCACTCCCTAGCAAATAAGTGCACATGATTTCCTATACAGTTCTTTTTTTCTAATATTACATCCTTCCTTGAAACTTGTATATTTATACTTAGATTTAGAATGTCATATAATGAGTTGATGCAATGTAGGCAGGACAGGAATTCTGACTAAAAGAAAAATTGGGTTTTCTGAATCTAATCCTAGGTGTTCAGTTTGTCGTTTCTTGCCCCTTTTTAACTATCTCTCCTATTATAAAATGTAGGGTAAAGAAATAGGTTCAACTTTTTTGAATTCTTCAGTTGCTTTTTTGCAAAAGGGATCTCATATAAAAGATTTTTGTAACCGAAGGAACACATTTACTGCTCATTCATTTTAAAGAATGCTTTGGTTTTGAAACTTGGAAAACAGATTCTTATATAAATTACCACCATTGGTGTGAATATTGCTGCCAATTTGTTTTTAATTAGAATAAAAACATATTACTAAATTTTCATCATAATCCTTAAAATGTGTAGGTTTTTTTTTTTTTTTTTTTGAGACGGGATCCTTCTGTTGTCTGTCAGGCTAGAGTGCAGTGGCATCATCGTAGTTCACTACAACCTCAAACCTCATGGAGTCAAGCAATCCTTCTGCCTCAGTCTTCTGAGTGGCTAGGACTACAGGCATGTTCCAACAAGCTCAGCTAATTTTTAAAAATTTTTTGTAGAAATGGAGTCTCGCTATGTTGCTCAGGCTGGTCTCAAACTCCTGGCCTCAAGTGATCCTCCCCTCCTGGCCTCCCAAAGTGCTGGGGGTATAGGCATGAGCTACCACAGCTGACACTGAACATAGTATTGTTGATGTGATGGTTCGTAGAAAGATTTGCATGTCATCTTCTGTGGCCTGAGTTTTTAATACCAGATATTATATCTTTCAATTCTAGGTTGCCCATGTGATGGTTTTGTAGATTCCACTTTTCTTTTGAACTCTGTCTTTTCATCCACCTTTCTACTCTGTCTTGAACATGTTGATCCTACTTGGTTATTCAAGGCTTGCTGGCCTGGTTAGGGCTTAGATAACTTGAGTGTCATAGATACGTTATTCATCTCAGGATAATATCCATAAAATATCTGTAAAAAAGTTCTTATTTACAAAATTTCTTTTTTACAAAATCACAAATGGCCTTGAAATTAAGGACAAATGTATATAAAATATAATCGAAATGAAAACATTTAAAGATTTTAAAGAAGGGAGAAAGGTGGATTCAGTTATACAGCTGCATTAGACAAGAGCAAGGCATAAAAGTAAAAAAGAGAAGTAGATAGATTCAAAAATAGTTAAAAGGCAAATAAAAACTGTCAGAATTTGGTGTACCAGGATATAAAAAAGGTGGGGGGCAGAGCAGGTGTATAAGAAATTATTACTCTCAGTTTCTTGGCCATGTATGGTAAGGCCATTCCCTTATTTGTCTCTAGATCATATCTGTAAAATATTTATAAAATATCTGTAAAAAGTTCTTATTTACAAAAATTCTTTACACTTTTATGCTATGTACTAGGATGGAAAGGACTCGAGGTTAAAGGGCCTGGTTTCAAATCCTAGCCCCACCGCTTCCTAGTGTAGCTTTAAGTTTCTTGACTTCCGTTAGCCTTCATTTTCATATGCAAAATGGAAGCAATGCAAGCTGCCTTTGAGGCTTGTGCAGACTTAACTATGCAGGTAACAAAAGGAAGACACGTTGCATGGGGTCAGACCCAAAGGAGAATCAGCAAACGCTGGTTCCTTGTCCCTCCTTGTTTCTTCAGTTATCTATTATAATCAATCAGCAGGTGATTTTTTTACCCCTTTTAATCTGTTGGTCCTGAGCACTGATTCTTCCTTTTGTAATTATGTAATTACAAAAAACCCCCAATAGTAGTACCTTTTATTTTAGTGAAATTCATTTGTCTGATGAACAGTTTTTCTAATTTTCAATTTATCAATTGAAACTCAGTTTTAGTTTTTAGAAATGTTATTAGTATTTTCTCAAATATTATCCAAGGTTAGTATGTAATAACACCCTTTAAATTGTGTGCAACATTTTATGTATTTGAACATATCTTTCTTTTTTCCTGGAGAGAGAGAATCCGTAGCTTTCATTATTCGTAGTCAGCGTAACCTAAACAAGTTAACAACCACTAGCCTAGGTCATCAACTCTTGAAATTCTGTTTAAGATTAGCATTTACAGGTCACTCATTGCTCAGTAGTAAGTTAAGATGATAATTTTTGACACACAAAATGTTAGCAGTTGTTTAGCTTATCTCCATCTAAAAATATTACTTTTAACATTTAGTACATGATACTTCAGTGGATGTTTTAGTATATTATTTAAAAGTTAATGTTCACATAAAAGTTTTAAAAGGAGCTTTAACATAAAGGGAATTTGTTTAAAAATCCTTTTGAGGAATCATATTCTCGTCTTTTTGGTAAATCCAGGTTTTTCATGTATGTGTCATAATATTGAGATACGGCCATTTAATTTTCTGCACATCACTGGAATATAATATTTAATATTAATCCAGAACAAACAGTGTTTTCCTTTTAAGTTGTTCCTACAGTAAAATAATTCATTTAAAATTATACATGGTTTTCTTCCAATAACATAACTAAAAACATTGTTTCACTTATTTTAATAATTTCAGTTTGCACAAATGTCTAAAGATATGTATTCTTATTTGAAAAATACTTAAAATAAGATTATGAATACATTCAAAGCATTATTCTAGTTAAAGCTTAATGCCTTATAAATTTAGGAGTTTAAAATTAAAAATTTGTTTTAAATAAGAAATGGAACGTTTGAAATTTTTGACATTCTGTGATATGAATAAATCGAATTCAAATTTTAATTGGTAGGCTTAAATAACTGAACTTTTATAGTTATTAGTGAGATATTCTACTTACACATTTGGTTAGCAAATCTCAGCACCTTTTTGTTCTAAAGACTGATAATACTCTTTGGGAAAAATTCAGAGAAATTTTGTTATAGTTTCCACATTTAATATTTTTTCTTTGGCTATCATCATATTTCCATTGGTTTTATTAGTAACATCTAGAAAACCACTTCTTTGATAAACTACTTTTTCAAACAATTGATTGTGAAGAAATGAGTCATTGGTAATGAGTATACTATTAAGTGATAGTGGTAACAAAGTAGGAGAGTAATACATTCAGGATTTTCTAAATGGTTCCTTGCTGCTCTAAAAGATTTAATTCTGTCTAATGGCACATAATTTGTTTATAGGGAATAATAATTTCTTCCTTAGAAAGTTATGGTATTTAAGAAAAATTACAAAAATAAGTCAAATTTAAATTTTCAGGAAATCCTTATTTTATATTATAGTAATAGAAATAGAAGCCAAAATTTGTATGGTTATGTTACTGCTACTTGTGTTCAACTTGTCTATTTTTTATTTTGTAATTGAAATGATATTTTTTGAATCTCTTATTAATTTTTACTTTAACACAGCTGAATGGCTATGTTAGAACTACTTCACCAAACTAATATAACTACCTAGGTGATGAAATAAAACAATGTGGGTTTTTTTTGTTTTTGTTTTTTAAAAAGTCTTTTAAAGTGAGCTCTGAGAGGGGACATGGGTGGGAGTCCAGATGCGTGGAGCTGTCCACTTCCACACCAGGTTAGTGACATGACATCATTCTGACAAAAAAGTTGTTTTTTGTGCATGGTGTGAGTTGGTGGTCTTGGTCCTTTTAATTAAAGATAAGAATCCATGATACAATTAGATTTCTTGGTGATCGTCTTAAGCAGGAGGACCGAGGATTCATGGGTAAAGAACCACTAACCTGTCTTCTCACCCCCAGGGTGTGAGCAGTGAAAAGGATTAAGACCCACTGTAGGGACACTCGTACTGAAGCCGGCACTGCCCTTTCCCCTGTTCTTTCAGCCAAATAGAAGATTTTTAGTTCCCATGACTATCAATCTGGTGCTTTTCACAAGCACTAAATTCTTTTAAGAAAATTAAGGTGACTTATTTTTAGAAACTGACTTAGAATACTGAAAGACGATGTTTTGTCGGTACTGTGTTTCATGTTGACAGATCCTACACATACCATGTTTTTCTGATGCATATTAATTTGCTGTAAGTTATTTTGAATTTGGAGGTCTATATAAATATTTAAAAATCAAGAACAGGTTTTTGTATGATTAGGTTTGCTTGTCCAGTTGGTAAGTATAGAGTTCGGCAGTATTGAACCTTTTATTTCATTAGTAATAGCTACCTGACAGCCTTGTGGACATAAACTCTTATATCTTGTTGACTGCAGTTATAAGATGCCTTATTTTCATGTTTAAAAGCTTTTGAAGAGCTTTTGTGAATGCTGGAATGTCATATATTTTTTCAGTATCTGTCAGATTGGTATTGTATTTAATCTTGAAAATATATTTTGATTTTGTAACTAAAAATAATTGCAGAGTATTAAACTTTCTTACTAGTTAAAGCTTTCTTTCCCATTTAATTTGAGCTTTTGTTGTTACTAACAAATAATTTGTGGCACAGTTTCTTTTCTTTCCTTTTTTTTTTTTTTTTTTAAGTGACTGCTAGAATCTATATACTTGTCACCTTACTGTGCTAGAAATGTTCCACTTGAATCAAGGGTTCCTTTCTGGTTTTGTATGTTCTCACCTGCTCCTCACTGTAAATCATTGAGATGTCAAGTGCAATGATTAATTAAGCTGCACGTGCAAGTGCTTTTTTTTTTTTCACCTGTCAAGCCGGAAAGAAGTCTTATAGCAAGATTAGATGGTGCTAATTCACAGCTTTTACTTCAGGCTGCCAAGCGTGTAAAAATATTTTATATTTAGATGCTTATTGAGAATATGGCATACCAGGATTTGTTTGGTGTAGAGTTCTTAAATATTGTAAGATATAATTATTACACCAAACCCTATCATTAAACTTGTAATTAGAGGCGAAGAATAAATTCAGAGATTCCTACATAAATATTTTGGAATTTAAGGTTCATATTTTGTAATTATCTTATAGTCAAATACTGGTAGTTGATTTAAGTTATTTAAAGTAAGTAGTTTTAAGTTTTTAAATTGATTGTGTATATATATGCATACGTGTATATATATCATGATGAAGTCTATTCTTATAGCATTGGGTTAAATTTCTGATCAGATGATAGTGGCAACTACATTATTTTCTTTGAGTAATATTTGTAGAATGTAGTGTTGAGCTTTTGGGTACTATTTTTATACATTAATATAAAACAACAGACTTGGAAAGCTTGCTCTCCACCCCCCCGTTCTTTCATCATCGTCCCCCTCCCCTTAAACCATCAGTGAAAGTAAAACCTCAAATTGTATAGTAATCTTAATCTATTATTAAAAGGTCCTAGAAAGGAAGATTACAAGGTAGATTCAGGTTTTGAATCGGTTTTGCCATTGGTTTAGCAGCGGGTGGGCAGGCAGATGCCTGCTCAGAGTAGAACCTATTGCCATTTTTCACCATTGATAGAGTAGCCTTTCAGAGTCAATGAGCTCTGTCAATGTGAGCTTGTCAAGGCTACAACTTCATAGACCTGAGAGGCGGTTTGAGAGGTCAGCCCTTTTCAGGTTCGCTGTGATGCAAATGAACTTTAATGCTTAAACAACTATTGGAATTTTTATGTCTGCTCCTTGTTCTTTTTTCTTCACAAAGTCATTGACGAGACATTCAGTGCTTTTTAAATTGGAAGTTGCATTGTGCTAAAGACCTAGTACAGATTTACGGAGGGCTGAAAGCAGTTAGATCATGTTCTTTTCATGGTGCGATTAGAATCAAATCGATTTCCCTACAGCCTTCAGCATTCAGATGGCAATTTTAACAAAGCTTGGGGGCTAGACAAGGGACAAAACGACTGAACTGAATGTTAATTACACTCTGCAGCCTTATTTTCTTTTGATTTGGGGCTGACTGGCAACTAAATTAACAAAAAGTGTGACCATAACTGCTGCCCTATTTTCATTTAAAAGGAGAGCTGCCTCTAAAAGGCTATCTTTACAAAGAAACAAGTGAGGTCTGCTGATCATTGTTAACAAGGGCACTTTTTTTCTTTAAAATTCTTGCCAAAAAGACTGTTCAAAAAAAGTAATGTAATAAATTAGTCATTGGCGTATTATTGCCCAGAGAAGTAGTTGATTTTCTGATTTTTATGACATAGCTTAGAAAATGTAAGACAATAGTGGTAATTCATTGGTGTTATGAATTCTATCTGGCACTTATGTAACTGCTGTGTGTTTTTAGCATGTTCAACATGCTAAAAGGTAACTAGCTTACAATAGATACTGTAAATAAATATTAACATTTCATTATGTAACATTAAACTATTCAAAACCAGCTTGATCCTAACAATTTTTCACCTAGTTTATTCTTGCTCGAATGCACATTTTCATATTCGATTATTAATATTTATAGTTATGCCACATTAATAGCAGTAGATGCTTTTTTCTTTCCCTCTCAAGGAAGCGCAGCTGCACCAAGTTGCAGTTGATCCTTGTGGCAGCACTGTCGTTTTCGCACCTGCAGCTGTGTCAGTCTTACCCTAACACCTGGCTCCGTGAATTATCCTCTCCTTTATTCATGCTCCCCAGCAAGAAACATTGCGTGCTGCATAGCATATCTTGTACCAGTCAAGTGAAGTAAATTTCTCAGTTGATTCCTGAAACGGTAGTATTAAGAGTTTGATTTTACTGTCAGATGGTACTTTTATATTGGTTTAAATAAAGTTTTGGCTCTGTTTGGAAAACCTATCTGTGGAATAATCAGTAAGCTGGCTTTTAAAAGTGGCCATTATTTGTAAGCATGATGTGAAAATTAGTTTGATTTTTTTTTTAACTCATTGGAGTTTTCTTTTATTATTTTGTTTTGAATTAACCTAAAGGCCATTTTCATTTCGTTAACTAATATTTAAATTACTTTTGTTTTAAAATAAGTATTAAGGAACTTTCATTACTATTTAAGTATTACAAAGATATGTTTGAAGGAAGTAGGGATTTAAATTTGTGTCATGTGGTAGATGACATTAGCTTTTCAGAGTCTGGTAGTTGTATGTCAGATGCTAGTAAAAAAAAAATACATGTGCTAAAAAACTAAGCCATATCCTTATTAACGAAGAGTACTGTTTCTGTTCAGGTTCCTGTTTAGTGCTTACAACATTGGTAATGGTACAGACTGGCCTACACTCAGTCGCTGTCTCATACCTCTCTTTCACACAAAAAGCAGCTGCAAAACAGTTTTTCTAAAACCAGTCAAGAGTAAACTTTTTTCTCATTTGTCTTCCAGACACGAAGATCGATTGAGAAGTTATTAGAATGGGAAAACAATAGGTTATACCACAAGGTGAGTACCACAGGGAGCAGCTTCGTACTGTTGGGGTCTGAATTGCACAGTATGGAAACAGATGCTTTTGTTGAACTAAAAATATGAAAGGTGGACAAATGGGTTAGTCTGTGTGCTGCAATAAAATAGAGCTCATTTTTCTTCCTTTACTCTCCTACTTGTCTAGCTGTGCTTGCACTGGAGGCTGAGCAAAAGGAAATGTGAAACGAATAACATGATGGAATATGTAAGTTAAAGGGCTGTTTTGTGAGTTTCTCTATTAAATGATCATTTATTTTGCTTCTGATCTTATTCTTTCCATGATTATTAATCAGCAAAGGTGTCAGGAGCTTAATCTCCTGAGTGCAAGGATTTTCTACGGTTCACAGATGCATGGTTTCATGTGCAAGACTGATTTATAAAGTTATGAATGACTTGAAAACAAGGCTTCACTGTGTTCTGAAAAATAATAAATTAATTGCCAAGATAAAATAGCCTGAACATGTGTTGATGGAGTGTGAAATTTTAGATGCCGTATGAAGAGTAACCACAACTTTGGTTACGCAGCAAGTTAGATATGGCTTTTTTATATAATGCTAATCAAGTTTCCAAGTATGGAAGAAAACCTTTCAGCCAAGCCATTGGAGCTTAAGAAACCTTTAGCCTTTATAGATTTTAACTGCCCATACCTCAGCGGCCTTTAAAGAATCTTTGAAAGTGTTATTAGAATATTGCTTTGTAAAAATTGTTAAAAGTAAGCTGAAGATGAGATATTCATCATCCTGTGTTTATTCATTAAAAGATATCTAATTCGGCATGTATATACAAGGGATTTTAGAATGTATTCCGTGTGGGATTGAATTTACTGACTCCCTGATTTACTTTAACGATTTTTCTCCTTTTGAAAAGTTCAGAATACCATAGAAAATTATGAACTTTTATTTATTCTCCCTGGAGCTTGGTGTTTTATTTTAAATATGGAAAGATTATTACATTAAAAGAAAAAGATCTAAGGAAGAGTTAATTGTCAAAGATTAAATTCAGAGCCTTTGTGAAGTACCTAGTATAACTTTTGTCTATTCTTTGAAACAATATAGCCATCGTAGATTGTGTGTATGCGTGCGTATAAAAGATTGATTAAAACAGTGTTTAAATAGTCGGAAATTATCATAAAATCATTTTTCTCCCTTAGCATTTTCCTGTTCTTTGATTATTATACAGTCAAATCCCGTTTTTAGCCTTGAACATAAAAGATATTTTTAAAATGTCTTTTTTTCTTACAGTAGCTCTGTTTAATGAACTGAATAATGTAGATTTTATCTTTCTCTATTATCAAACATGTTAATTTATGGTGATGAGAAAGACACTTGATACTTCTTTATAATCATAAAAAAGCACATCCAAGTAACTTGTTTTGAGGTTAACCTATGAAAATGCTCGTTTGTAATCTCATCATAGATAATAAGAGCATTTATACATTTTGGGGAGAGGGATGGATATTTAGGAGAGTTAAAGGATTTTGCGAAAATATATTTATTGCATTTATAAAACATTAATTTTAAAATTGAGGCATTTATTTTCTGTGTGCATTTCTAGATTTACTTTGAAGAAGAAAACATTAAAATTATTCCCAGTGCTATGATTTCCACATAAAGCTATATGAATATCATTCATGTCTAAACTATACTTCTTATATTCATTTTTATTTTATGGCATTCTCTTGTTAACTAAAATAATTTAGTAACCCTCTAAAACATTCTGAACTATGTGCTTCGTTTGTAAAATAGTTTCCTTGAATTTTTAGATAATTAAGCATTTCTACTAAAGCCATTATATTATTTTTCACACTGTCATAGAAGATATCTAGAAGAATAGTAAAAACAAAAAATATTTTTGAATTGCTGGGAAAAAGCTGAGCATAGTGGCACATGCCTGTAGTCCCAGCTACTTGCAAGACTAAGATGGTAGGATTGCTTGAGCCTGGTAGTTCAAGGACAGTGAGATCCTGTCTTTTTAAAAAACGATTTTGCTGGTGAAAAAATGTTTTTCTAGATTTTTGTCAGAGTATGTATATTTGTGATTATTGAAAATGGGAATAACATAGCTTCAGAAACTCCATAGAATATAATTTTAAAAAGTTAAACTAGCAAATCTAGTAATACAAGAGTGCTATTTTATTTAAGGAATTTGGGCCTTTTTACAACATATCCCTCTTTGCCCTCAACTTTTCTGTAACTTACAGAAATTCCATTTGTTAAAGGAAAATAATTCTCCTTGATCGTAATGTGAATATTGGTGATAATCAGAAAAAATACCAATTTGATGCTAATTTTTCTCTGTTCAGATGTGGTAGAGACCTATGATTTAGAAAAAGTAGACAAGGGGCCACTTTCTGTGTGTGGCTTCTGAAGGAAAAAAGTTTGCAGGGTATGTTCTTTACAAACTAACTCAACTACAGTCAAAGGTAGTCCTTATGTTACGTAGAGTACACTGCAAAATGTGATGCCCGCACCTGGGGACTGAAATTGTAAAGACCACTTGGTGAGGACAAGTTTAAAACACAGAAGTATGTATTGAATGCTAACCCTTAAGTAGTTTAAACATGTAAACATTGAATTTTAGAGTTGCAAAGAATCTTCTCTCCTAGTCTAATCCCTTTATTTTATAGATGAGGAACCTGAGAAACAGGAAAATCTAGCTCAAATGAAGATGTTAGATGGGAAAAAGTATTTTACAGGGAGCTAGTGAATGTTTCATAGGCAAATAGCAGATCAGGAGAGTGGCAAATGCGGCATCTCAGGCCTAGTGTGGAATAACTAGACCAGGGCGGGGATGTATTTGAGCCACGTACAGAAGCTCCTTTACTGAGGCAGATGAAGAGCCAGGAGAGCTGAAGAGTGAAAATGAAGATTCCTGGCCTAGACAGCTAGCTAACTTGTAGAACTAACCAAACCTGGAGGTCATGTAAGGACGTAGTTCCTGAAAAAGAATGAGAAGTTCACCAGACTTGGAAACTGTTCAAATCAAATAGTTTTTTAGTAAGCATCTATTCCATACAGAATTGGAGCACGGGAAAGAGCTGAGTGTAATTTAAGACAGTTTAAGTTTGGAATAAAAATTAACTCTGGTCAACTTGTGTATTTCTGTGTTACTACGTTTTGTTTTTGTTGGTTTTCCTTTAGTTTTCTATTGAAAGCTCTTTTGGAACAAATTTTAACCATTAATTTTGCTAACCTAAGAAAAAAAGACTTCTAAAAAAATTAAGAGATTAAAGGACCAGTCTTTACCTAGAGATTACATATCCTGGTACCATAAAATGAAAGTAACTCTAGAACTTAGAGAAGACCCATGGAATTGGGTTTATAAAAGGGAGGAAGCCTGAAGAAAAAATATTGGGTCAGCTACAGTCACATAGTACAATTAGAAAGGGCAAGGCTTTGGAGTTAAGATAATCTTTTTTTTTTTGAAGATACATAAAAGTAAAAAAAGTTTGTTTTATCCTCTCGAAGGACAGAAAAAATGACAGAGAAAGAGAGAGAAAGAAGAAAGAGAGCAGAGAGATGGCGTGGCATCCCAAAGAAAGAGAAGGGGATGCCAGCCTAGTTAAGACAAACTTTGGCTCAAATACTGACTCCACAGTGGTGATGTAATTTCTTGGAACATCAGTTTTCTCACCTGTAAAATGGGGATGATAATACTTGCCGAACAGGAAAGTTCTTGGGATTAAATAGACCCACGTAGTATGAAACACCTGGTATGCAGCCAGTTCTCAGTAAATGTCTGCCCCCTTTTTTAATGCCTGTGTGCATGCTCACTCCCTCTAGTGTGACTGGGCACTATCTGTATCACCTATCCCCACTTGCCTTCTCAGACTTTGTTATTTTACTTACTTATTTATCTTCCTTTTCACAGAGCCGAGGTAATTTGTGTATTTGGTAAATAAAGATCCAGAAATAAAAAGAACAATTCCCAATGATGGAACTCTGGGTTATCAGATAAATGTCTATTTTAATAATGCAAAGTTACAATTTTAAAATGTTGAATGGATTTTCAAAAAATTTTAAAGTGATAGAATATAACTGAAGTTTTAAGATAAAAATCTGTTTAAATCTTTTTAAAACTTTTTCTTCTCCTTTTACAGGTCATCCTCATAGAATTTTTACCAAAGACACCAATTTTTCGACCAGATTAGCATTTACTTTATTTATAGAGACTTTCCAAGTATGTTGTCTTTCCAATGGTGCCTTGCTTGGTGCTCTCCTGGTGGTGACATAACATTGGTTCTACAGAATCGTGTGGTGTTTTTTTTTTTTTGTTTTTTTGTTTTTTTAAATAACCGCATGTTCTAAGTGTGCATTTTTGTCAAACTTTGCAGCAGTTATTTCATACAGATGTTTAATACTTAAGTTATTGTGCTCTTTTCTGTTATGTATTCTGATTTTCAAAGATTACTTTTTTGTATTATCAAAAAAATACATTTGAACTTAGCATAAAAAGTGGCCAGCCTTTTTTATTTTATCACCAAGGTACACACAATCCTTTACTTATAAATTCCTTAACATAGAAAAACACCTTTGTAAGGCTCTAATCTATTCTAGCAAGTGCACTCTTTGTATTATTTTTTCTTTCTTTTAAAATTTAATATAGTCGTTATTTTAAAATAGTAAGTTTTCTTTATAGCCTTTTGGAACCTAACCTAACCTTTGTCATACAATTCCTTATGCTGTTTACAGCAGATACATCTGTAACATTATGAAGACCTATCAAAAAATTTTTAAAGTATTTCTGTCTTCAAAGGTAGTAAGACAGGATTAAATTATTTTTATTAGAATAGACAAATCAATGAATGATATGCATGCATCTAAGGGTTACTAGAGCTCAGGATCACAAAATATAGTAACATCACAATCTCTGTATATTTTTGCTCAAGATGATATTAATAATGGCCTTACTTGGGTTATTTTTATTGTTTATCAAATCTTATATACAAAAGAAAGGAAGTATTCCTTTTAAAAATTTCTAAGGAAAATATTTCTCCCAACCTCATACAATCGTAGAATGGATATATGTTTCTGAAAAGTTTTTGAAAGAAAGCAAAAGTTCTAGAATTAAAGCTGGTGTTTAATACCCCATCGATATTTAGAACAGATTGTTACTAAGAAATGGAGGATATATTTAGTACTCTTTTTATCCACTAGTTTACTTTCAATGCAGTTATGTATACATTTTTTTTGACTGAGAGTGTAACATGTAAGTTTAAATCAGGTTAGCTTATTTCTTTTAAATATACACATAAACACATACCTATTTTTTCCCCTGCTTTTGGTTGTACATATCTCCATGCATTTTAAAACTTTAGATTTGTGAATGACCTATGTGTAAATTTTTGTTTTTATAAGCCTGAAATTATACAAGTTTAAGTGTGTGTCAAGAACTTGTTCCATACAACTGTGGTATCGAGCAATAATGTGAATAACTTTTGAAATTATATAAACTATGCTTAATAATTTGTATTAAGAATTGGTACCACTATACAATACTTTTTTTCCTTGTATTAAATCTTTTAAATACCAGTTTCATTAATTTATATACCTGTATTTTTTAAAAGTATTTCTTCGTTTAAAGTACTGTAATGCTATATAAATTTGAATAGTTAAATGCCATTATCTCATGTCCGGTATCCTATATTGGATATTAGGAACTATCTTAAAAACTAGAATTTAAAAAAATTTTTTTGTTTGAGAATTGTTTCCCCTGCCCCCCAAATAACAACTTGAATTTATAGAACACTTTTCCTGTGAAGAGCTCAAAGTACAAAGAATTCAAATACTTCTCACTTTATTTAACTTGGGTCTAGGGTGTGTCCTACCACCTTGACATAGTGCAATTAATTAAAAGTAATGCTGTCCAAAGACTCAAGTATTCCCCTGTGGTTTCAGAATGAAAAATCTTGTATTCCCATAAAATGCTAAATCTGCCTCAGGATTCAGAAAGAGCAGAAAAACACAATGACTGTGTAGACTATGCAACACAGTGTTCCCTATGTAAAAAGTGTGTAAATCCATAGAGCACCATATTGATCAGCTTTATGAGAAGAACTTACCTATTTAGATATAATTTTTAGTCTATTATTAGTCTTATGTCAATTATTTTTAAATTATATTTCTGCAAGAATATTTTAACAGTAAGATAATTTTCACAACTGATAATATTAAGTATAGGATTTTAAAAAGTTTTTCTAACTTTGTTGAGAGGTGTGTCATTTGCCTAAACATTCCCTATAAATGTGCATTTCCCAATATATATATAGAAAAGGACTGTGAATGCTTAGTATGTGGCATTATCATAAGCCAGTTATGCCTTGAGCAGTTAGACGTTCATGCTTGGCAGCCTACAGTATAATTCTAGCTTATCCTTTCTTGAATCGTGAATTTAAGTGCCCATGTTACTGGAAATCAGAAGTGTTGGAGATGCCTATGTTATGTGAACATCAGTCCAAGGAAGTATTTGAAATGATGATTGTTGTTAAGCTTCTGTTTTCTAACTTAAAGTTTGTAGGACGTGAACCATAGTGCTTTTTAAACTGACCAAGGAAAAATATTACTGGCAGAAAATCTAATATATAGAATTTGCATGGGCTAGGTGAATAACTTACCGTCTTTTTTATACATTACTGGCATTTTACACTCAGTCACCATTTTCGTGCAGAAACATTCTTTTCTCAAATAATGTACTTTGCAAACCTTATTATATTTTAATACATAACTTTGGTTATCTGGGTTAAAATTGATACTCCAAAACCTAATGCCTGTAGTAAAACTGATGTGACACATTTAGCTTCTAAGTTAGATAATGCCCCTCCCTCACAAGGGAGTCAACCCACCTATCTAAAAAGATCATCCGATGTTTTATTCAGACTCTTTAGTGACTAGGTTTCATTTATTTAAAATATAAACATGTAATTTTGGCCTAAAATCAACAAAATAAATGCAACAAAACCTTGAATAATAGTAAACAATGATTTCCTCTTCTTAGAAAAACTAGTTTTATATATTGAATAATTTTAAATCAGGAAGAATCACAACCTTCCCCGTGGTGTATCTTCAGTGTTATTTATAGAGAGCTTCTGATTGTTTCTTTACATTAGTAGACACGGGGCAACCATATAAAACTTTGACAGCATTCCATCTCACTCTTTGGTTGTAAAAGAATGATATTAAATAGTAATATGTCCAGTTGGACCCACAGTTGCAAAAGTTCAAACTACACTAGTTTTATATAACATTATGTACATAGTCATACTGTTTCAAATTTTGTGGTATTTGACTTCACAATTATAACCTTTAGCTGCATGCCTGATGTTTCACTGTAAATACTTGCTTCGACTTGCTGTTTCAATACTTACTAAATCAAATGTGCTGTGTGTTTAAAATAGTCTTTGATGGAACTCCAACATCTAGTCCTGGACTCTCTTTCCTTCTATTTTTCTGGACACAGTGTATCCTTTTGCTGTCCTCTTGATGTTCAGAGTCTTCACCCAAGCCTGGATGTAGTCCAAAGTTGCCTTTTTATCTTTCTCCAAGCTCCCAGTATGAACGTTAATTCTTTTGCATTCTTAGCTAGGTGTTTAGAAGACCAATTAAAATGAAGTCACATTAAGCAGTGATGAATGGCTGACACCCTCAATTCTGCTAAGGTGGTATTTACATTTTAAAAAGGAAGTTTCTTAATTGGTGCAGTGATGCAACTGATGTTTTTCTTCTCGACAGACCCTATTGGTCCAGACTTTCTAGAGAGGGAGGAAGGAAAAGGGTAATTGGACATGGGGCTGCTTCTCAAACCATAGTTTTTGAAGGAAGCTGATTTATAATTAGTTTTGGGGAGGAAAGAATAGGCCAATCCTAAACCAAGTTATTATCCCATGGTAGTTTGTGTTTAAATGTTTACTTTTTTAAATGAAATAAAGAAGCTCTTGATTTTTCCTTGATATAATAACCAACTTTATGTTGTTTTTGGGAACATACCTTTATGTAATTTGAGATTTGAAGAATGTCTTTAAATCTCGAGTTATCTTGTTCTGCACTTCTAGATAGCAATTAAGAGAAGCCTACATATAGTTTATATTATTAGTCATAATTCTGTTTACTTGTTCCTGTAAGAGGGATCAATATTCTTCCCACTCCCAATGCAAATTGAACCAACACAGGTTGTTTATAACCCTGATAGATAACACTCAAAACAGAAATTCTGGATGTCGATCCTGATTTTGACATTTCTGGTCTTTTATTAAGGTTATTAAACATGGAATGTCCGATTTCCTTAAGTACTAAGTTTGACAGTTGGTATCTCTGACATTTCATTTTGACATTTCTTGTTTTATTTTTGTTGTGAAGGTACATCCTCAGTCTTTCAAATGCACATTTTGGCTTGTGATTATCTTTCAGATTTTTTTTAGAGTAATTTTTGTGAAACCATGGATCAGTCAAAAATTCGTGTTCTTTTCAAATATGAGTTCTGTTGTGGAACCAATACAGTGCAGACAGCTCGAAATATCAACAAAGTGTTTGGGAAGGATGGGGCTAATGAACGTCTGTGGTTTGAGAAGTTTCATTCTGGTGATTGTCATCTTGAAAATGAGCCACATGACGACCTGAGACCCAGGTGGATAATGATGAGCTGAAAGACGTAGTGGAAGTGAATCCATCTCAGCCTACACGTGGATAGCAGCAAGGCTTGATGTTACTATTCGAACAATATTGGACCATTTGAAACAAATGGGCAAGGTAAAGAAGCTTGATAAATGGGTACCACGTGAATTAAGCATCAGAAGAGAAATCCTCTCAAAGCTTGCTGTTCCTTGCAGTCATGACACAAGGTGAACCATTTCTACACTATATTGTTACGTGTGATGATGAAAAATGTATTCTTTTTCACAGTTGCAAGTGTTCAGCACGATGGTCGGATAAAGAGGAAGTGCCGAACGCAGTCCAAACCCGAATATTGATCAAAAGAAAAAGCTAATGGTGTCTGGTGGTCCAGCACTGGTATTATCCACTGCAGCTTTGTAAAACCTGATCAGTCAGTTACAGCAGATGTCTACTGCAGCCAATTGTATGAAATGATGAGGATATTTGCAATTGAGCAGCAGAGATTGGTCGATAGAGACAGGCCAATCTTCTTGTAAGACAACGCTCAACCACATGTCACACAAATGACGCTGCTCAAACTACAGCAGCTGGACTCGGAAACTGCGTGTCATTGACCAGAGTCACCAGACTTTACACCAACTGACTACTACTTCTTCCAGACTTTGGACCACTTCTCGCAATGAAAAATATTCAATTCTCAATAAGCTATGGAAAATGTCTTTCGAAATTTCATCGCCACTTGCTCTCTAGGTTTCTTCAGTGCTAGCACAAACAAGCTACCATTAAGATGACAAAACTGTGTCTTATAGTTTAGACTCATACTTTGATTAATTGTACTGCTTGTTTGAGATACAATAAACTACACTTTCGATTCGAAATCGGACATTTCATATTTAATGACCTAATACATGATCAAGTTACTTGGACTCTTATTTCCAAAACAGGAAGATACCATGACTACCTCATGATATGGTGAAACAATATTTTACAATCATTTATTTTCCTATTATTAAGTCCTATAGAAATGTAAGGAGCTAGATATTTAATAGCAATGATTGAGTGGCTTTTTTTTTTTGACTTATTTACGGTATCAGCACAAACTTAAGTTATTGTCGTTTTACATTTAAAACTAAAGAGATTGAGTATTCCCTATATGTACTTAGGGTAACACTTTGTGTGTTTAGAAATCAGGGAAACATTAAATATAATACTTGAGAAAAGTTTCTAGTAAGATTTTTTAAAATATAGTTACATCTGAAGATGTAAGCAAACTCATGCCTTGGGTTTTTTTTTTTCTTTTACATACCCTCTGCTTCATTAAACATGGTGCACTGAATTTGAGAGTTAACTGCTTTTTTCTCTTTATGTAAAATAGTATATTGCTCCCCTAGCTCTTTATCTCAAAAATATTTCAATGAACTGACCATACCAGGCATTCTTAATTTGGGCACATAAGCTATCTCTTGCTTTGTTGTTGTTTTTTATTTAAAGAAACAGTGTCAGCCAGCCTTCACAAGAAGACAAGTGATGGGTCAATGTTTTGTCTACTTCCCTTTGTTGAGACGTAACGTACCCTCAAACTGCGGAGTTTCTATCCTATTTTATTTCCTACTGGTTCTTAATTCAGTAGAACTAGTTTCAGTTCTTTCCATTGGCATAAATACTATATAGATTTAAATGTTCTAGAGGGGAAGAATCTTTTATTAAGGATCCTTCTGCACTAATTAGAGACCTCCTTTTCCTCTAGTAGCAGCTTATTTAATAGGTAAGTACAGCAATCTCATCATATTGCCACGAAGTCTGTATAAACAGGAGTTCATTTTAACTCAAATATCAAAGCCCTTTTAAATTCTCTATTTTTATATTTGTCAAAGCTGTTAGCATTATGCCTTCTCAGAAGAGTTACGTATTGCGAAATTAGTGGCAGTAGAAGCAAGGTAGACACGATTGGAAGGCAGGTTACTGAAATCTACTGGCTGAGAGAAATAACTGTATTTTTATCCTACACTTTGGTTCACATGGGTGAAAGTTATACAGTGGTCAGGAATTGTACACAGCTTTATGCTTTCTTTTATACATTATATATTAGATAGGGAACTATTTTCAAAAAAAGAAAAAAAACATTATTCTAGATAGGAGTTTTCTCTGCTGTCATGTCCTTTGACAAGATAGATAGTTTCAAGGGAGGCTAGCTTGAAAAAAATGCACTTCTATTTATCTTTTATAATTTAACAATAGCATTTTATTAAACCCACTAAGTAAAGGATTCTAGGAATTTGTTGGTATATCTTTAAATGAGCATGGAATAGTTTTCGAGTAAAATAATCAGAACTTTCTGATGAGTGAGTATTTATGTAGAACCAAGAGCAGGATCCCTAAAACTATGCTTTCAGATAATTACAGTAACATTCCGGTAAGTCTAGTAACATTCAAAAAATGAAGATAACTTTGGTGCAATAAAGTTGAACTTTAAAGGTGCATGATATATTTTTGCTTTCATTATTAAGAAATTAAGGCCATTGCCAAACAAAGATGGTCTGTTTTTCTTAATAAGAGATTTTTTTGGTTAGATAAAAATTTGTTGGCCTTCATAAATGTGAAGAAATGTGTAGATGGATTCTATTTAAAGTAGCTTCGTTTTTGGTCCCATCTTGGTTGCAGTATATTTAGTCTTGTAAAATTAAGTTATTATTGACTATGCTTTTTTGGTGAACAAATAGAGACCTAATTTGAGTTAGTGTTTTTTTGTTTTTGTTTTTTTTTCTTTGACTTTTGACTTTTTGCTTGCTTTGGTTAGTTGAGTTTTGTTGCTTTCAAGTGAGTTTATTGCAACATATGATTTCAATACATAATCCATGCTCAAAACTAAAATATGGCTAATTCATAGCATTTGATCTTTAAAGAATATATAAAATAAAATCTTAAGCCAATGTAGATGGAATGCTAAAGGGTGTCTAGAACTTAGAGACTAAATCACTTTAAAGAAAATTAATCAAACTAATAATGTCTTTTGATAAGACCATGTGAATGAACAAGTATACATCTTCTGTAGACCTGTGCAAATGTCTATGAATAAAATAAGTTGACTTTATTATTAATATGAGTGTAGGAACACTCATGCTATGAGTGTGAGTATAGGAATGTACAATGACTTTAGAGAAAATTTTATGTGTTCATGAACTTACCATCATTGTTGGAAAAAAGAATAGGAAAAAATGCAACTTATATATTACCCTTTTTTCTCCAACAATCTTGTTTTCTGCCCCCAAATCTTAAAATCAATGCAGTTTTTAAATAATCAACCTATTTAATTTTTTAAGCTTTCAGGAGAAGGCAGAAATAATTCTAATCACCAGTCCTGTAAATATAGATAATTAGCAGCATTTAACTAAAGCTTAAGCATTGCATTCTGTCAATGACTATCACACAAACTTTTATTTTTTTAATTTTTCTCAATTGACCGAGATTCCAATGCAAATCTTTACAAAAATATAGATCCATATATGGAAAATATATATACACATGCATATATATACATACACATATGTGCATACATACAAATACATAGAGATAAATGAACTGTGATTCAGTTCACTAAAACATCTCTTTGCAATAGGAAGTAAAGATACCTCCATCACGGGAATTGTTTTGGTTAAAATACAAAATAATAATTGATTCTACATGAAATGTTTAAAAACTAAGAGAAATTTTGTTTGTCGGTTGTTTTTGTTTCCTTGAATCATCTGAATATTGTAGTTTGTGAAGAATTGGTAACTTATTTTCTGAATTTTATTCTTTCATTTTTGTTCATCCTGACCCCCTCCCAAAAATTTGAAAGTTCTGAGAAGTGTATTAAGTTTCTTTTTTCACAAATGGAGACCCAAGCGAAAATGCCATTACTGCTTGTAGTAGTTACTGAGACTCTATCACAGAAAGCCTAAAAGATAGCCCAACCTTTTGTACCTACAGTCTTAGATATTGTTAGATACCCATTCAATTTTCTTTGTATTGTGTGTGAGATGAATATTTCTTGAGACTTTTTTGTTTGCTTTACTAAAGAAATCAACCAAGGGAAAAAAAACCCAAAAAACAAAACAAACAAAAAACACCCTGTAACTCATGTGAAGCATGCAGGGTGTTGTAATTTCAGTTTGCAAAGCGGTGTGATACAATGTTGCTGAGCCAAAAGCACACGATAGATTTAATGTAGCCAATTGTGTACTTTTGAAAAAAAGAGTAACTGTTCCCTGTGAGTTAATTTTGGATTTTTTCAAAACCTCTCTTTTAGGCTTTGTGCTGGATTCTTCCAGACAAATGCGTATTCCATGTGGGCCGCTGTTCTGCTAAATGCTCTCAGTTCTCCTTTTGCAATCAAGATTATGTTGCTAAGGAGATTTTGCTTTTATTGGTGCCATTGATTTGTGCTAATACGTTTTGAATACCTCTCCGTATTCTTCCGTAGACAAGGCCAAAAGAAAAACTTCCCCGAGTTTCCCAATTTACATTACAAATGGAGCGGTGGTGTAATGAAGCCGATATAAAGTGGGCAGTTGAAAGGGAACTAAAGAAGGGCACTCAAGTGAGAAATGAAGAAATGTGCCCAGTGCAGTCTGTGGCTGCCCTTGGTCCAGCTGCAGGAACTTGCTCCGTCCAGAGGTAGAGTGAGTGGGCGCCTCCCTCTGCAAAGACCACCCACTTTTGGAGCCTGGGTTGGCATACCATAGATTACCTCATTGATTAATATAAGGCCATTAAAAAAGTGAGAAACTTTTGAGGTGACAAGAGATGGTTGTCTCTCATTCCTTTATCTCTTTTTTAATTCTTCTAGAGCATAACTGAGACCAGACTTCCATACTTTATGACCTTAAGTTGTGTTATAAAGGAAGTCCTATGGATGAACCAGTTCTTTGGGTTCTGGGGACTAGCATATTTCAAATATTGTTGGTGTAGGTGAGAAGGATATTAAGTAGATTAAATTGGTTTTAGTTATATGCTCCTTACTTTGTATCGTATTCGAGACTCCAGAGACTCTCTACTATAAACCTCAAATTTTCTGTCTATGAGTGGAAGGAGAGACCATCTAGACATGCCTTTAACCAATGAACATTTGCTTAGGTTGCAGTACATGAAAGTGCTAAAGAATATCATTGTAGCACAATCATACCCCTTTAGTGGCTTACATTGTGCAAATGGCATGGTGTTAACAGTTTTTTTAAAAAATCTTAAGCACAAATGCACCTATATAACTTAAAGAATTTTTAAATATTTTAAATTAGAAATGTCAAAAATATAGAAACCATGAAGAAAAATTGGTACAGAAATTTGAGGAAATTAAAAATTGGTCACAAGGGAAGCCTCTCAAGTGTTTACTGTATTATTTGGAGATGAGAAATGACCGTAAATGTTGAAACAATTAGTTAATTAGCAAAAAAGAAGTCTAAACTGTCCTTTAATGTTGGATGATCTGGGCAAGACACATAAATTGTGGAGACATTCTGCTATCACTAGGAAATATGAAATCTATAAAAACATCTGAAAAAGGGAATTCTTAATTCCTATACTTACAATGTCTTTTTTAGTAGATTTTCCCCAAAAGGTGCTTGTCAATCACTGTGCTTTAAATGGCTAAAATTCCAATTTTCAGGCCATATGTGGTAATAATTTTTGTCATATCACAGAATCTTGACTGACTTGTACTTACAGGTTTTGTTTTCCCCCATAATATTTTTAAAGCTTTAAAAATTACCTTGAGCTTAAAGACTAAAGTACAATATAGGGATAAATTTATGTTTTCAACCTAGTAGTTCTGACTGTATTTGTCAATAGTTTCTGTATTAACATTACCATTCTTCAATCACCTAAACCTAAAGTTAAGAATTCTAAGAATGAGAAAAATAGCTATGAATTAACCATAGGTAAAAGGTAATGAGAAAGATATATTTCTATACTGTATATTGATAAGTTTGTATTTTTTCAAGTTGGAGTTAATGTATTAAAACTGACTTTTAAATTACTGTAAACGTTAAAATTCTTATGCTAGGAAAGCCTGTACTGTAGAGGTAGACACACTCGTTTGTGTACATAAAAGGTGAGCAGTGTGGTTTTACTCTGAGCATCAAGCATGTTACAAAAACTCTCACTAGATTATTTCCTGAAGATATGTAAAGTTTACCTGAGGTACTCTTTAAGATTTATGAGCTCTGCAAAGCCGGCTCTTCAGTCTTCTGTGTGTAACATACCTGCTGGGTGGTGATTTTATAGAAGAATGTAGGAGTGAAAAATCAACCACTCTGTCCTGATTGTCTGACCAGTGTTTGTTTCTTCTAATATTGCTTAGAGCGAAGATGAGTTAGGTCATCTGTAAGTAAATGAGCTACATGTTTTTAAATCTATCAAAACCATAAACAATTAGGTTGTGCCAGGAAAGAACTTTGAACAAAGTGTGTGTATGGGAAACCATTATCTTTTCTGATTCTGTAAGCGTTGGGTCTTGCTTTTTAGCCATAGCCCACATCCATCTAAAAGAAGGTGGAAGCTGGGCCCGGTGGGATGCCCCTCTAATCCCAGCTCCTAGGTCGCTCGCTGGAGCCCAAGCGTTTGAATCCAGCCTAGGCAACGTAGTGAGACACCCCCATCCCACCCCTTCTCTAAAAAATAAAAGGTGGAGTCTCAGAACTGGAAGAAACTCCAGAGACGTCCAGTGGGAATGTTCATTAAAATCAACTGGGAAGTTTTCCGGTCTTGGTTTTTTAAAAATATATTTGGCTTTACCTTCCCCCCCATTAGAATTGGGAGAAGGAAAGAGATCCTGTATATTTTGAATATTTCTCTCAATTATAAGACATCTTCCCTTCCCATGCAAACGTAATTTTATAATGACATTAAGACCTAGGAAGTTTGTCATTTATCTAAGGTCACAGATTGTTAGTCACAGTGCCAGAACTAAAACCCCAGGCACGTGACCTCTCGTTTACAAATGTGGGGTCTTTCCTGCATCAAATATTATAAATAGAATCTTCCTTTTTGAAAACTTAGCAATTGAAAAAAATTCTAAAAGTGATCATTTGGAATCCATGTAAGAAAGCATCACCGGTTTTCTGTAACGGAAAGAACATCACCTATGCCTAGAGCCGCTAAAGGTCGGACCACACCCCCACGAAAATTGTTTGTCTGTTTCCCTAAGTGAAGAAATTTTAGTTCCATCTACTGCCCAATCTGAGAACTGTGACTTAGACGTCTAATTATTTATTGATAGCCGTGTGAAAACATTTAGAATGGCTGGCAGCCTACCAGACCCTGAGTTAAACATTCTCCAGCCTGACTAGACCGCTGGGTAGCCAACTTCACATCAGATTAAACACATTCTCTTCACGATGAATAGCTTGGAACCTAAAAACTTGATTGCATTACAAAAAATGCAAGGGGTGGGTTGTTTTCTAAATTAAAATTATTTTATGTTTTACTGCCACCATTCTGATTGTGGTTGTCAAATGTATTTTCTTTGGTGGTGTTGAGATGGAAGGGACAGGGACAATGAGGGACTTTTGGGTCTAATAAAATTTAAAAAAGGACTCCTACAAGGTTGGACACAATGCAGCCTAGGGATGAACATTCATGAATTTTGTATTGAAAAAATTTACATTTCATTACCATTTTAAATTACAAAGGCAGGTCTACAAATACTGATTTATGCTTGTGTGTTCTCATTGCATTTTCCAAGCAAACAAGTGAATAATGTAGTGCTAACTATATCCTGTGTTTCTTTACCATTGATTTCCCTTTTTATTTTAAAATGTAAGCTCACTGTAATGTGTAGTAACATTAATTTCCATGAAGCTTACTTTACATTATCTATACATCTATGCACATAAACTCCACGTAATGTTCCTTTATGTAATAAATGCTTTGGGATAAAGAAGGGTACTTTGGGCATCATTGCTTAGCAGTGTAGTAAACCAGCTCTCCACAGACTAGCTATTCTAGTTTTGCTTCCACGTGGATAGAAATTAACCTTCTTGAAAATGTAATATTTGATGATTAATATTCACTAGATATTAGGATAGAGTCATTCAACTCCAGTTTGCCATTCTTTCAAACAGGTTTTATTTTGGGAAGTTCTGTGAAGTTATAAACGTAATTTGGAAGTGTGGTGGAGGAAAGATATTTGAGGAAGATATTTTCTGAGAGTGAAATTGTGTATCATATAAATTCGAAGTGTGTTAACTATTCAATGGCAGAAAGTTACAATGTCTAAAATTTTTACTGGCAGTGCCTTTTGATCAGAAACCCCCATTTAAGAACTTGTTCTTGAGCAGTTTGAAAATTTAGCAACTTAAAAAAAATTAGCTTTAGATATATTTTTGATAAAAGAAAAACTATAAAATATATGCTTTAAAAATCATGGTTTATGAGTGTGCTTTTTCTTTTATTGAATGCCTGGAGCACTCTTAGAAACTTACATAGCTTTGGAGCTCTTTTCTTCAAGAAACAGCCATCAGTGAAGAATTATTGCAAGATTATTGAACTCTGACAGTTATCTTTCTGATACTGTCTTCTTCCAGCACTATGGTGTCCCTGTAATTATGCTTGAGATATGCTATCATTCTTGAACGCCGCATTTTCATATACGAATGGGTGAACATGAGCAATATTTTGCTTATTTCCTTTGCTTCCCTTATAAACTAGTTTTTAGTAAGTTCATGTTAAACCTCTAACTCAATAAAATTGGATTTTTAGAATGAATTTGTATCAAGATCACACGTGAAATTCGTTAAATCATTTTAAATCAAGCAAGGAATGGTTTTAATTAAATAGACGAAGTAAAGGAGCTGACCATGTTGAAACAGATGCTTGAATAGTATGTTAAAATTTGTTTAAAGTGTGCTATTAGGTGATACATAAAATCAATTGGAATAATATTTAACTAGCCTAAAACAGAAGAAATAAAAAGACGATTTTTGTTTTTAAAAAACAAAAATCACAAGCATTGGCCAGAGATAACAAGTCAGTACTAAACTTGCATTGGAATAACATTTAGATTTCAGAATTTGAGTTATATTTTTATGTTTGTTTTGACAAAATGGTTCCTTTGCTTTCTTCAAGAAGATAGGGCTTAAGGCTTTGAACTTTTTGAAACTGCTTGATATTAATTGTTAAGGTTTTTAAAACAAATCCTATAGAAATAAGATAATGTCAAATATAATTCAAATAAGATAGAATTTACTATTACAGCAAGTTTGCTCACAAAATTGCCTTACAATTTTACCTGTCTCAAAAACAAAAATGAAAATAAATTTTTAAAACTTACTGACATTTTAATGCCACTTTAAGTGTGTTTTCTTCATCCCCAATTTTATTCTTAACAGTTTTAAAATACATGATTAATCCTTTTTCCTGAAACAAAAAAGGAATCCAGCTCACTTTTAAAAATCTACTTTTAAAAGCTACTCTTTTAATACATTTTTCTTCATAGAATCTTTGCCTGTTAATTATCTCACGCTAGCTACTTACCCCGAACAATTACATTTTTAGCTTTAAAGAATACTTTTATTGATTTTTTTTGCATCAATTCCAAATTTAGAACATAAAAAGGAGAGCTACTTTCCATTTGTCTTCCTTTTGGTTCCCCAAAGTAATCATTCTATTGCGAGGTGTTTTGATATTAGCATTTTGTTATTATCATTCACTTTTGTTATTAGCATTTGTTATTACTAGTTATCAAGAAGATTGATTATTATTAAACCATGTCTCCAAATCACGTATAACCAGTGGTCTAGAATAGCAGATGAAGACTTACTAAAAAAATATATATATATATATATTTTACTTCAAGACATGACACTGTTGTAATCTAAAGATCTGTTGAATTTACGTTCCTGAGTGAGAAATTTTTAAAAATCTATTATCTTCCAATCCACAGTAGATTTTAGGAAAACAATCTGAAAACCAGTTGTCCACCCTCATAGCTAATGCACAGTTTATTGAATAATCAACTTAGATATCTTGAGTGCCAGGGTAACAGAGGTAGAAACATGATACTAACGAAACTGAAGACATTTGAATTTTCCTCCCTCATAGAGTCATACTTTAAGTTGGTTTGGTGAAGAAAGGGCTCAAGGAAATGCCAAATGCAAAGGATGTCAAAGGGAATAGGACCTCTTTGCTTCTGAAGAGTTAAGACTGGGGGATAAGTGTGAACATGGTGTGATGTGCCGTATGGTCAAGGCACGCACGTCATACGGTTGGGCTACAAAGGAGCAATAAATTTTGGGTGCAAAGGGCATCAGTTGTAGCTTAACACATGTTCAAAGACAGAGATATAAATATGCTGTGTTAAAAATCCGAAGGGTTCCGCATGACCGGAGGACGGGGGAGGTGGTCTAGTACACAATAATCTGTTAAATTAATGATTTGTGGGGAAGTGTCAAGAGATGAGGCCAGAAAAGGGAGAAGGGCCATGTGTATCATGCTGAAATTTTAACTCTAGCCTGAAGCTATTGGAAGATATTGAGAATGTAAGTAGATCCGATCAGATCCATCATTGATAAACCTCATTCTGGCCCTGAAATAAGCCAAAATTAGCAAGCCCCAATGTTAACCTGTTTTAACTTACAAAACTAGCAAGTCAAAATTCCTTAATTAAAAAACTTACCATTTAGCAATAAGGCCAAACAACAGATAAGATGGAAAGAAGGGAGATGTAGAAAAACTGTTTTGCACTTCATTAAACTGAAACACTAACAATTCTAGATAATTATCTGGGGCATTATCAGGAAATCTCTTTGGGGTCAAACCTGGAATCTAATTCTGGCTCTGCTACTATCTGTGACCTTGGAAATGTCAATTAATAGCTCTGTGCCTCTATTTCCTTGTTGGATTTTTTAATAACACTTGTTTCAAGAAATAGCTGTGAGGATTATCACAGTGCACATATTCCACTGGCAATGCCACCCAATGAAGGACCACCAGGAACACACAAGAAGGTGAACAAAGTTGGGCTCTTTGTTGAAACCGGAGCATACACCATGGGGAATCATGAGTGCTGGAAAGTACTTATTTTAGGATTTGGGCTTATGTTAGGTGATTTGGGAAGGGCTCAAGCAAGAGTTTGCACTGGATTTGGATTCTCTTGGGAGGTGGGGTAATGTCATTGGGTTTCTTAATGGATCTCATTTAGGAGGTGGGAGAAATGAAGCGAAGTTAAAGCCATAATTGGTAAAGTCGCAGCCGTCACTTTAAGTGCTAGAAGGGGATGTTTGGTATTTTGTGCTTTGTATAGTGACTTTGTTTTTTTGTCTGTACTTAGACAAGATACGAAGAGGTCTTTTCTATTCATCTCATTTCCTCATGGCCACAGAGTGACCTTGCCTGATGTTGGTGTTCTGTGACATTGTTTATGTTCAACAGGAGGACGCCAAGGCCTACCTGACAATAACAAGCCAACTCCTGGATGTCAGGGGCTGCTTTTCTCTTTCCCATCACTTGGCACAATGTCTGGAATAAAGTTACAGCTTAAGAAATATTTCCTGGCCGGGCCTGGTGGCTCACACCTGTAACCCAGCACTTTAGGAGGTTGAGGGAGAATGATTGCTTGAGCTCAGGAGTTCGAGACTACCAAGACTACCGTGAGCAAGAGTGAGACTCCGTCCATACCAAAAAGACAAGGAAAACAAAAAAACCCAGCCGGGCATGGTGGCGAGCACCTGTAGTCCCAGCTACCGGGAAGCCTGGGGCAGAAGGATCGCTTAGAGCCCAGGAGTCAGGGGTCGCAGCGACAACGGCGTCACCGCACTCTACCCAGGGCAGTGAGCGAGACTCTGTCTCAACAAAACAAACAAGGCAACTGAGCGCCCCTCCTCACAACCCCCACCCCTTTAAAAAAAAAAAAATAAGAAAAAATTTCCTAAGGAACAATTCCTTAGGAATTGAGCCCAACTCTCACATGCATTCTGACCCTAACGTAATGGCCAGTTTGGTCCATTTTTGAGGTTACTATAATAGTTTTGTTTCAACTTTATTGGTCAGTGACTAACTGCTTTTCTTTGTGAAAAAATTTGTTTCAGATTTTTACTATGAGTTACTATTTTTCATACTTAAAAAAGATAAATCAGAATGTTAAATGTCTAACAACAGATTCTTTGAACGTTTTTACAAAAGTTTAAAAAAATCTATTCTTTCCAACATCTTCCTTTTATATAAATATTACACTGGTCAACCTTCATAGTGTTTATCACAACTGAACTGAAATATTTATTAAGTTGTAGTTGTTTGCAAAATGTCTGTTTTCCCTGCTGTACGCTGTGAAAGCAGGTTCCCGTCAGCCTGGCTATTTTACCTCTGGCACCCAGTGCAGTGCTGACACAGACTAAGTGTCACAGAGGGGATGTTCAGTCACCATGTGAGGAAAGAAATAAATTGTGCTTGGGAAGGGGAGTTGAAACGAATGCATATTAAGTGGATATTCAATGCCAGCTACTATTTTAGGCACTGTACAGAAGTTATAATTAAGTCCTTAATGGAAAGGATTTAAGGGGTAGTATCACTGTTCTGCAAAGAAAGCTTTGACTTACGTGAAGTTCAGTAACTTGCCCTTCTAGGAAGTGATAAAGCTTGATTCTAGGTCTGCGTCATCCATCAAACATTTCATGAACGTGTGTTGGGAATTCAATTTATCATGGGCTGTCATTAGTGATTGCTTCTTCGTAATCACATCACATCAACTCCTTCATCTACTAGCCCTCTGTCCTGTCATATGGGAGTCCCAACTTCTTTTATCTTTTTTTTTTTTTTTTTTTTTTTTGAGACAGAGTCTTGCTCTGTTGTCCAGGCTAGAGGTGCTGTGGCTTCAGCCTAGCTCACAGCAACCTCAAACTCCTGGGCTCAAGCGATCCTCCTGCCTCAGCCTCCCGAGTAGCTGGGACTACAGGCACATGCCACCATGCCCAGCTATTTTCTACTTTTAGTAGAGATGGCATCTCATTCTTGCTCAGGCTGGTCTCAAACTCCTGAGTTCAAGTGATCCTCCCCGCCGCGGCCTCCCAGAGCACTAGGATTACAGGCGTGAGCCACCTCACTGGGCCCCAGCTTCTTTTAAACACAGCTATCTTTGCTTGCACCTAACAACTGAATGGGGCTGGAGAAAAACCTAAAACCAGCTCTGGTAATGAACTTAATTTCGTTTTCAGTTCATTACCACAAATTTCAAATAGGTACTAGGCAAAGATCGTACAGTGCTTCCTAAATGTGTTTCTTCTCTTAATTCTCCAAAATTGCTCTATCTTAGCTTCACTTGCTCTTCAACCATCCAGCACCAACCTTCTCTTACTACTTACATTTTTTTGCCTTCCATTTTTAAACAAAACAAAACCCGCCCTTGCCCTCACACCCCCTCCCGCCACTTCTCTCACACCTTCACAGAAAGTCTCTTAAAAGCTTCCCCACGTTTCCAGCTCACCCCTACTGGTCCTAACTAGGTTTTGGATCCCCCCACTCCCCTGAAGCTGCTCTTGCCAGGATTACCAACCACCTTCACTTTGCCAAATCCGTATTCGCTTCTCTCTGTTACTCTGCAGGCTTTGCGCAGCTGGCCGTTCCATCCTCTTGAGGCGTTTTCTCTCCTCTTGGCTTCTCTGACAGTCTGCTCTCCTGGTATCTTGCTTATTCCTCCATCTGTTGGCTCTAGCTCCTCCTCCTCTGGCAAGCTCCAGGGCTCGGGCCGAGGAATTCTGCATTTCTTTTTTTCTACTTATCGAATTCCACGGTTTAGATACCATCTATCTGCAAATTTATATTGCCAGCTCTGGCTTTTCCACTGAGCTGTAAATTTAGATACCCAAATGCCACCTTGACCCTTCTCTGCTTAAATAAGAAATAGGCATTTTCACACTTAAAATGGCCAAAATAGCACTCGTGACATTCTCCCTGTGCAAATTGTTCTTTCTTCATTCTTCCTTATCTCGGCGTGTGGCACCTGTCTGTTCACGCAGATATTCAGGACGAAAATGCAGGCGTTGCCATTTCCCATACCCACCATGCTCTACCTAAAAAAAAAATGCATCCTCAATACATTAATTTCTCTCCATATCCATTGCTTTCATTCTTGTCTAAATTTCCATTATCTTCTGTCAGTTCTTACCTGAGAGGACTTACTATTGCAATAGCCTCTTAGCTGTTCTTCCAGCATCCTATACAATCCGGCCGTTGCCTACCTTTGGACATCGTTTCCCACTGTCCAGTGTCCCACCCACTCCAGTCTAGCAGCACTGTCTTTTTGGCTACTCAAAAAGGCAAAGCGAGTCTTCCCTGGGAGCCTTTTGTTCATTGCTGTCTCTGCCTAGAATGACGGACTCCTCTTGGCTTCAGATCTCAGCACAAATGTCCCTTCCTCAGTGAGACTTTTCCCAACCACCCATCTGAATTTGCCCCTCTCCCCTGTTACTATGACATCATTTATTTCCTTCATTATACTTTTCACTAACTGAATTTATCTTATTCATTTTTTTGTCATTTGGTATCTCTTTTACTAGAATATCAGCTCCAGGAAATTGGGGGCCTTGTTGGGCCATCTTAATTCCCAACATTATATTCCCAGCACCAAGCATATTGCCCGACACATGATAAGTGCTCAATAAATATTTGTTGTATACATAAATACATTTTGTTTTAATACAAAACTGTTTTTACCCCTCAACTTTGACCCTAGGAAAATGTGCCCTGTTTCTCCTGTGACTCTGAGCATCCATGGCTTCATTACCTCGTTCCTTACTTTGAGAAGCTTTGCTATTCTTTTCACCTACACCAGCCACTGCTAAAAAATAAGAGTCTCCAAACCATTCCAGAATGAAAAGGGGGACAGTAATATCTTTGAACAAACGTCAATGAGGAAGCTCCTCAGTACATTATCAACGTGGGCCAAAACAAAAAACAGAGACACTGTCATCTTTCAAAAATCTCCTCCCACACACTTGGGTATTTGGTTTGACTCTTGACTTAAATAAACAATATACTTCCCTGATGTGGCTGATAAAAGGTAATGCAGTATTATGTGACGTGAAGAGAGATGAGACAAAGGCTGCTTTGAAAATATGTAAATCTCCAATAGGTCAAGATTTTAGACCACACACAGACTGTCCTGTGAGTGGGGACACAGGAAAGAAAAGCGGCGTAGACATTTCTATCCTTTTTGTGTTCGTCCAAAGTAGAGTTTAGAGGATGCCCCCAAGAGTGCAATACTCTCCAACCACAGAATAATCTTTCTCTTTCTCCAAATTGTATAAGGTAGATTTAAAATTTTTTTTCAGGTTTCATTGAGACTTAGACTTAATCAATCCAAATGTATTTCCTAATGTATGAATGTGTATACGCCAAGTAAAAAGCTCACCAAGCATTTGAAAGTGGAAAGCAGAGTATATTACTGTTCTTATTTATGTCACCTTTTCTTCCTTATTCAAAATTTGCTTTCAAATGGAAACTCTTCTGTTGCTAAAGTAGTTAATGTTAGGAAACAGGTAGCTCATGGGCTAAATTAAAGTTTAGCAGTTTACAGATTAAAGGTTGTCTCAATCTAGTCTGTTACCACACTCACTTTTGCTGCTGATGTTTCCTAGGTCTTTGCTTCCTTACCTGTAGAAGGAGATAGTGGTCAAGTCAGTATTGTTAGGTTATAAAACACAGGGTTCCAAGGGAGACTAGAAAAATTTTAAAAATTGGTCATTTGCACTTGGTCTACCCACTTGGTTGTTTTTTTGTTTGTTTGTTTTTGTTTTTCTTGTTTTTTTTTTTTTATGAGACAGAGTCTCACTCTCTTGCCTGGGGTGAGTGCCGTGGCATCAGCCTAGCTCACAGCAACCTCAAACTCCTGGGCTCAAGCAATCCTACTGTCTCAGCCTCCCGAGTAGCTGGGACTACAGGCATGTGCCACCATGCCCGGCTAGTTTTTTCTATATATTTTTAGTTGTCCAGATAATTTCTTTCTATTTTTGGTAGAGACGGGGTCTCGCTCTTGCTCAGGCTGGTCTCGAACTCCTGAGCTCAGGACGATCCACCCACCTCGGCCTCCCAGAGTGCTAGGATTACAGGCGTGAGCCACCTCGCCCGGCCCACTTGGTTGTTATCTGTAAACAAATGATGTTGAAATGATTTGGAATTTGACTACTCATTCAAAACATTGTTTTTGCCAAATGGGTTGGGAGATGGATCATTTTGGAAAAAGAAAAAAAAAAGAAACATATTAACAATTAGACATAAGATTTTAACCACAACAAAACTTTTTTTCTTTAAATAAGACAGAAGGTAAAATAAACCTGTCTTCTTTTCTTTCAGTTATTCGCCCATTATTAATGAATTAGAATGTACCCAAAATTAAAAATAATTCTGAGTGTCATTATTACTCATCAGTTTAGTTAAAGAATGGTGGAATTACCACTATGCTGTAGATCAAATCCTACTTGCTAAATAATAACTGTAGATAATCAAAGCTGGAAGAGACCTGTTTAGCCTGTGGCCTGGGCTTTAGCCATCTCTGAGGATACCAGTTGCATAGTGTTATTATGTGAAGCTAATTTGACAAACTCTGGCCCTTATTTTGCGGTTATTCCAGTAAACCCAGCCCCTCTGGCACTTAACATTGTTATTGTCAGTAAGTCTAGGGTATTGACTGCCTTCAGGGCTCTCTGCTGTGTGCCTTGTCCACTGGTCACTCGCTGGGAGAGACGCCAAAGACAGAGGCCAACGCCCTCTCCTCAGCATGGCCATTTACAGCCCAGGAGGACTAAGGATTCAATGGAGTTAGATTAATCAAACCGCATCCAAGAGGGACGGCTCAGGGAGGAGGACTTGGCACAGT